>OZ012556.1:607500-844101 GCA_963935595.1 Schoenobius gigantellus | reverse complement strand
CCCACACTTGGAATTCTCTACCTGCGCACGTGTTTCCTCCATCCTACAACATGGGTTCCTTCAAAAGAGACGTGAAAAAGCATCTTTTGGGCCGGCAAGGGGCGGGCAGGTAGGAGAGTGGATGTCGTCCCTACTCTATCTGTCAACTCATTTGGGCCTCTTTCACCGCTTAACATCAGGCGGGAGGAGGTCATTTGCCGGGCCATCCATAAAAAAAAAAAAAAAAAAAAGCTACGGTTTATAATGAATTGGGGAATCCATCATTTTATCGCAATTCCTTTCAACGATTTTCATTACCCATAAAACGAATCGCAGAACTTTTAACAAACCCTAGAATTAGGTTACATCGCATTTTCGTTTCCTCGAATATTTATTATCTACAAACACAGTTCATCGTTATTTCTTTTCATGTTTTATACATTTTATCGAAATAATGTTACATCGAAATTTTGTTACCCATATTTTTGTTTCACCGTAAGTTTCAGTTTGCAAAATAATGGAAACATCAATTTTTACTTCAAAAAAAGTGATTGTATATGTAGATATGTAGGTATATGTAGAAACTGTAGGCGGGTCAAAAATAGGTAGCGAGAAGCGTAGCGACGAGCGTAGGTTTGAACATGAACCAAGCGAGCGTGCCGCGGCAGCGGCCGGCGAAGCGCAAGAAACGACTTTATGTGTATTCTCGACTTTATGCATACTTATTGCTTGTGGAAACTGCTAATTTTGAGGTTAGTTTTTTCAAATTTCAAATGCTCATTCTCTGGAAGAATGTATACTTCCTCACCCTGTACCTACTGCGATAAAAAGTAAGTTATGTGAAAAAGTATTATGGGTTTCGATACATATTGTAACATGTTTTTACGAATAGTTTCATCGATAACTTAATACTTTTTACTTTTTTTTAAATGGTAGTTCGATATACCGTTTTTCTGGTAACTAAAACAACTTTAAAAGATTTTTTAAGAAACGTTTTTCGATAATATAAAACAGAGATGATTAAAAATTCGATGAATTGAAAAAAATATATATTAAAAATCGTGGAATAGTTTTCGGTAAAATGAAAATCAATATCAAAAAAATCTGTATTCTGATAGACACCCAATAAATTGTTGTCTTGAAATGCGCTCTGCTGCGCTTCCAGCGGTGTGCGCTGGGCCTTATGGACTCTTGCGACCAAAGGTTCGTTCACTCGATAGTTGCCGATTCACCAGCACCAGAATACGAACATCGAGATGACTATATTGATAGCTGTTTCTCCTAGCTGACCCACATAAAAATTGTATGAAATTTGGTTCCGTAGCTTCAAATTTAGTTAAAATAAGCAATGGTGAGCAATACTACTGCTATACCACGGTAATAGTATTACCATGGCTATACCTACGTGGTCTAGCGGTTGTGACTACCCGGTATACATCTGGAGATCTGGGGTTCGCTTCGCGATGCAAGCAAAAGTTTTTCTGCTTGTTTTGGTTGGCAGGGCTTCTTAGCACCCCTCTATCTACCACTGCTGTCATTACCTAGGTTGATTGCTATAATAATAACAATGTTGTGCTCCGACAATTAGAGGTAAGATGGCCAATTCCTCAATTGTCCCGGAATCTTGGTGAAGTTCATTTCCATCATCAGGCTTTATCATCAATTACCATCAGATGAGATAAAGGCCAAGAGATTTAATGTTGTGTATTAAAATACACTGTTCTCAAGTATCTACACATGTTTTACTGTGGTTTGTGTATACAGAAATAGTTAATGTCAATGTCTTAATAGCTAGAATTCGTAGATATACTTATGGCAGATAAAGACACTGCTCCGTTTTATTTAGTCTTCGTTTGATAATCTGGAATTGCAGCGGCTCGATTTAGTCCGTGACGAGGGCGGACAATAGCCTCACAGCCCGACGGGAACAATTAGCATTGCTGCACGGCTTCAGCTCAGAGGCAGACTGTCTCGCTAAGGTTGCCAGATGCCTGGATATGCCACGGAATACTCGTACAAGCGAACGGTCTCCAGTCTTTTATTTAAATTTTTTGGCGGCACGTTTCTGTCAGTTGGTTTCATCGCCTAATACCGTTGCTTAATGTTGGCACTACTGCATGATAATTTCAAAAAATACGGATAGGCTGCCAAGTGCCAACATAACCACAGTGGAGCTATTAATTGACCTTATTAATAGCACTTTAGTCATCACCATCTTGGACCAGAAAAAAAAGTGGTTCAATATTCATTTGGATTCTTTCTTTCTTGCGTCGGTAGCGCTGAGGACTCTGCACTTACCTTCCAATCGGGAGGTGCGGGGTTCGAGACCGCCATGTACCAATGTGACTCTCGTTTACGAATTTCATATGTGTGCCTGATGCTCCTACGGTGAAGGAAAACATCGTGACGCCACCTGCATACCATCTGCGAGGAAATTCAAAGGTGTATTTGAAGTCGACCAATCTGCACTGGGCCAGCGTGATTGAGTAAGGCCTAAATACCCTAACTTAGGATAGGTGCGAGCCCCTCGGTGGGGACCAGTGTGGCCATCTCTACAGTTTTAACTGTAGAGGTCTCCAAATTTACAGTTTTTTCATTTGCTTACAAAAACAAGAGGTAAGTTTCTAGGCACCATCTATTATTTGGTGCGAAATCAGTATACTAAGTTTTAGTAAAAGACCAGGTAGGTCATTTACTAAAGGTTAATTTGATTGAAAGTTTGATGATCACATGATTTTTTTATTACGATTCCTTCCCCATTATGTTTTTATATATTTCTACCATCAAAATATAAAATAAAAAATCATTGTGTGGTTTTATGAAAACCAGGATGCAAGTGAAATTTTTTTCGGATTGTAGGCATTTAACCGAATGTTTTCGAAAAATTATTTGATTTAGGGGTGTTAAATCGCGTTTTTAATCATAACTTAAATCTTTTTATTCTGAAAAGGAAAATATAAAAAAAACTAATTAATTTAAATAAAGTAATAAGAAATTAAAATAAATTAAAGAGCAATAAAAAAACACAAGGATCGAACGACTGCCAAACAGATTTCAAGTCGAAGATCTGAGGCATAGACCAATCCTGACCTAAATGAAGTAGTGAAAAAAGATGTCATGTTTTTGTGTAATGCGACATGCGATAGATGGATGAAAAACTTTGAGGCGATTCAAAAAAACTTTGAGGCGATTCAAAAAAAGTTTCACTTTAAATATAAAACTGTAGATTTGTCGTTTTAAATTCTATATTTACAGTTTTCTCTACAGTTTTTTTAAAGCATGTTTGTTGTTTTGCTCTAAGATGGAGTTGGCAACACTGATGGGGACGTATATGAGCTGTTATGATAATGATGATTGTGTTCTTTGTTTTTCCTATTCAGTCCGTTGTAATTGTTGTGTAGTAAAATATTACACATAAGTAGATATACTTACGTATATGATGGCAAATAAATAAATAGATCTATGCTCCGTGATTTTACGCAAACCTTTTCGTTAGATTTTTACCTATATAGCCCTAAAGAATCGTTCGATAAGGAGTAGTACTTTCAGCTCATCTGAATTACTCAAAAGAATTTTATACAATTAAAGGTAATAATTAACATTTTGTTTACAATATTTAAAGAAGAACTCTCTAGCTCCTAACCCTCAAAAACCTCATTTTTGTCTTACGAGACGCATAATTATATATTTCACTGAGGCTTCCACACAGACTCAGCTAGTTCCTGCCGATATATTAACGGTTTAGCTGCAGACCTTGCTTCTGGACAAATTTCATGATTCTAGGTCAACGGGAAGTACCTAATATGTTTTGATTCCCTTGTGAAATCCCTTCGATATCGGACATATCTTTTGATCGCATTGACTTACATGTTTGATTTTCCACAGCTGAATGAGACTAGGTTAATATATCTACGTGTATTTAAAAAGGTTATTGACGGACAGACGAACAAGGAAGTAATCCTATAAGGGTTGCGTTTTTTCTTTTTCAGGTGCGGAACCCTAAAATAAAAAGGTTTTTTCTTGATTTACCTGATATCCCGACGGGGAGACTCTGGCCCACCTTTGTAGTGTAGGTAATTCTTTCCAATAGAAAAATAATTTCAGAGACTCAGAGTTCAGTCCACAGAACCGGAGTTTGTGAACATACGTGAAAAAAAAATAGGTACCTTTTTTGAAGGGTTATAAAATGAGCCCTTAGTGCATCGAATAGTCGAAAGACCGAAAATATTCACAGAGTCGAGAACCAAAACAAAAACGCAATTTTGTTTGTCCCGAAACCCACACTACGCAACTGGCAACCCTGATGGCAGCTTAATCGGGTGTTATGTTGGACAATACAATTTAATTGTGTCACAATGATTTCATTATTGGTTATGTCAAGCGTGTTCACTGTAAGATAGGGAGTGGATTATTGATTGACGTCACAACAATAATTGAGTAGAAGAGATAATAGAAGATATGGAATTTATCGCAGCAGGAGTTTATCGCTAGCGAGAAACCCGAACGATGTAATTCCACTTCGTTGAGGACTGCGGCCAATCCATGATATGTTGTGTTGATGTATGTGCTGGAGTCAACTGGAGAGCTGAATGGAGTCGATTTTTTTACATACGATAGGGAAGCCCTTGGCCTTTATCACACTTGATGGTAAAGGGGACGATAAGGCCGAAGGTGGAAGCGAACTGCAACCCCCAGAAGAACCACAGTGTACGTTGCCAACTTGTGTAAAGTCACGGTACCCAGTAATTTCACTGCCATATCTTACCCTTCAAACCAGAACACAGCAATGCGAGCGCTGCTTTGCGACAGAAATAGATAAGAAGGAGGTACCCAAGCAAGTACCCTAAACTATTCGTTATTAGCACTCTTAGGCCCGTATTACAGAACGCAACTCAAGCAGCGTTTGAACTCCAATCACGCAAAGCTAGTTTTGAGTGGAGATCACTACTTGAGTGTTCATCTGATTATAAGTGGCGTTTTAGGTGACGATCAACTGAAACTAGATTCAAGATTTTGATTACGTTTGGTATTTTATTTTATAACGTCGTTTATGCGGCCTCGGCATATTCGTCGGCTAACATAGCTGCTAGCACTTTTACTTAGCACCAGGCCACTGCTGGACAATTTTTCCCAGCACCAACATACTGCTGAACTATCTTGCCAACTAGCGCCAGCCCAGTGCTGGGAATTTTGCCCAGCACCAGGTCACTGCTGGACAATCTTGTCCAGCACAATCCAATGCCCAACACCAGCCCATTGCTGAACAATCTTGCCCAGCACTAGTCCACTGCTGGACAATCTTTTCCAGCACAAGCCCACTGCTGGGAATAATGCCCAGCAACAGCCCACTGCTGAACAATTTTTCCCAGCACTAGCCCACTGCTGAACAATCTTGCCGAGCACCAGCCCACTGCTGAACAATCTTGCCCAGCACCAGCCCACTGCTGGACAATCTTGTCTAGCACCAACCCACTGCTGAACAATCTTGCCCAGCATCAGTCCACTGCTAGAGAATCTTGTCCAGCACAATCCCACTGTTGGGAATCATGCCCAGCACCAGCCCACAGCTGAACAATCTTGCACAGCACCAACCCACTGCTGAACAATCTTGCCCAGCACAATCCCACTGTTGGGAATCATGCCCAGCACCAGCCCACAGCTAAACAATCTTGTCCAGCACCAACCTACTGCTGAACAATCTTGCCCAGCACCAGCCCACTGCTGAACAATCTTGCCCAGCACCAGCCCACAGCTGAACAATCTTGTCCAGCACCAACCTACTGCTGAACAATCTTGTCCAGCACCAACCTACTGCTGAACAATCTTGCCCAGCACCAGCCCATTGCTGAACAATCTTGCCCAGCACCAGCCCACTGCTGAACAATCTTGCCCAGCATCAGTCCACTGCTGGACAATCTTGTCCAGCACAATCCCACTGTTGGGAATCATGCCTAGCACCAGCCCTCAGCTGAACAATCTTGTCCAGCACCAACCCACTGCTGAACAATCTTGTCCAGCACCAGTCCACTGCTGAACAATCTTGTCCAGCACAATCCCACTGTTGGGAATCATGCCCAGCACCAGCCCACTGCTGGACAATCTTGTCCAAGCACCATCCTAGTGTTGGGAATCATGCCCAGCACCAGCCCACAGCTGAACAATCTTGCCCAGCACCAGCCCACTGCTGAACAATCTTGCCCAGCACCAGCCCACTGCTGGACAATCTTGTCCAAGCACCATCCTAGTGTTGGGAATCATGCCCAGCACCAGCCCACAGCTGAACAATCTTGCCCAGCACCAGCCCACTGCTGGACAATCTTGTCCAGCACCAACCCACTGCTGGGAATCATGCCCAGCATCAGCCCACCGCTGGAGAAACTTGTCCAGTACCATCCTACTGCTGGGTATCATGCCGAGCACCAGCCCACAGCTGAACAATCTTGCCCAGAACAAGTCCACTGCTGGACAATCTTGTCCAGCACAAATCAACTGCTGAACAATCTTGCCCAACACAAGTCCACTGCTGGACAATCTTATCCAGCACAATCCCACTGATGGGAATCATGCCCAGCACGAGTCCACCGCATGACCGTCTTGTCCAGCGCCATCCCACTGCTGGGAATCATGCCCAGCATCAGCCCACCGCTGGAGAAACTTGTCCAGTACCATCCTACTGCTGGGTATCATGCCGAGCACCAGCCCACAGCTGAACAATTTTGTCCAGTCAAGTCCACTGCTGGGAATCTTGTCCACCATCCCACTGCTGGACAATCTTGTCCAGCACCATCCCACTGCTGGAAATCTTTCCCAGCACCAGCCCCATTGATGGACACACTCATCCAGCACCAGCCTACAGCTGGACACTCGCCCAGCATCAGATTGTGGCGTAAATATCAACTTTATTTGATAACATAATATGAATTTCTTTTCTCAAGAGTGGTTTCGACCATACTTACGTAATCAAAGATCAAATCTTTACTTGAGCGTATAACGCACTTCTATCTATAATAAGCAATTACTCAGATGAACAACGATCAATGAAACTCGTTTCAAGAAACATTCAAAAATTAAACCTCATCTTAAAATTAGTTTTAAAACTAGATTCATTACTGTGAATCGTTTTGTAATACGGGCCTTAGTTTGTGCAGCGAAAAGTTTAATAGTCAGGATATCAGGTAAATAAAAAAAACCTTTTTATTTTAGGGTTAAGCACCGTCTGTCTGTCAAAAGACAAAATTGCGTTTTTGTTTTGGTTCTCGACGCTGTGAATATTTTCGGTCGTTCGACCGTTCGATGTACTAAGGGCTCATTTTATAAAACTTCAAAAAAGGTAGGTAAGTATTATTCACGTTCACAAACTACGATTTCGTGGACTGAACTTTGAAATATTTTTTTCTATTCGAATGAATTATACTCCAGAGGTGGGCCTAGAGTCACCACGTCAGGATATCAGGTAAATAAAAAAAACCTTTTTATTTTAGGGTTCCGCACCGTCTGTCTGTCCAAAACCTTTTTTAAGAACACATAGATATATTAACCTGAAAATATCAAATACTTGGGTCTAGTCTCATTCAGCTGTGGAAAATCAAATGTAAGTTAACGTGATCAAAATAATCGAAGGGATTTCATAAGGGAATCAAAATATATTAGGTACTTCCCGTTGACCTAGAATCATGAAATTTGGCCAGAAGCAAGGTCTTACAGCACATGTAAAGGAGAAAAGCTGAAAAGCGTTAAAATATCGCCAGGAACTAGCTGAATCTGTGTGGAAGCCTCAGTGAAATGTAAGTTTAATTTTTAAACTAAACCGGGTTATTTTTCCAGCCGGAGCCAAATTATGTGTGCTTGTTCAGACAAGTAATATGAAGATCTTTTACTATGGGACCAATCTCGAAACCGCAAAAAAAGCAGCTGTTCCATACTTTTAGGTTCAGTGGATGTTAACCATTTGTATGGAACAACTGTTTTTTTCGCGATTTCAAGATTGGTCCTATAGTAAAAGATCTTGATTTTGCTTGTCTGAGCAAGCACACAAAACTTGGCTCCTGCTGGAAAAATAACCCTAAAAGAATAAGGTAAGGAATATGACGAATTAAATGAACAAATCAGTGGTGACTGTCACCGCTTACCATCAGGTTATTTTTTTTATAGATTATGGCTAGACACACTTGTCCTCATCTTGCCTGATGGTAAGCAAAGGTGGGGACTAAGGTGAAGCGTGCCTACTCATTAGGTGCCGACTCACTCTAGTCCTGAAAAGACCCGGGTTGTAATGAGGTGGGAACACAGAGGACGGCAAAGAATTCCATTCCTTTGCAGTACGCATTAAAAAAGTGGAAGCGAAACGCTTCGTGCGGAGCAGTGGAATTTCTACTACGTAGGGGTGGGTCTTTGCCATTCTCCGGGTGCCTCGGTAGTAAAAGGGAGATGGTGGAATAAGATCAAACAGCTCTTGGGAACACTCTCCGAAATGTAGCCCGTAAAAAACCGATAAACAGGCCACTGCGCGGCGATGTTCAAGACTCTGGAAATTTGAAATTTTCAAAGTGTCTTCACCGATCAACCTCTTCGCCCGGCGTCTCACCGAGTCAAGGGCAGATAACTGGTACTTAGCAGAGCCGTCCCAAAGGTGGCTGCAGTATTCCATGCACGACCGGACCTGTGCTTGATAAAGTGTAAGAAGCTGCCCCGGCGTGAAATACCGCCTAACCTTCGAGAGTATGCCAAGCTTTTTTAGCTGCAGTAGCCGCCTTAGCCTCAAATGAACGCCCAAAGTTGAGGTTCGGTGAAAGGTCGATGCCCAGTAGGCTTAAATGGTCTGTTAAAGGCAAGGGTACATTTCGGAATGTGGGAACCAAGTTGAACGGGTTCCGCTTGGAGCTGAAAAGACACGCCTGGGTCTTGGAGGCATTGAACTCGACTCTGTTAGCTTCCCCCCAATCCGAAACTTTTTGCAGGGTCGAGTTCACGCGTTCCACCATGTTCGCTCTGAGCAGCTTAATTTCGGTCTTCCCAGCCTTAGCATCGGACATATATCTCTCTGCAACTGTGCTATCGTCTGCGTACCCAAAGATGACGGGTTTCAACAGATCGTTGATGTGTAGCAGAAAAAGTGTTGCAGAGAGGACCGATCCCTGGGGGACTCCGGCATCGATAGCCAAGGGATCAGACGAGCAGCCATCAATGACTACCCGAATAGATCTGTTCCTCAGGAAATCAGTTATCCATGAGCAAAGGTTTGGGGGTAGTCCATATGAAGGAAGCTTGCTAAGCAGGCCGTCGTGCCAGACCCTATCAAATGCCTTTGAGATGTCCAGTGACACCGCGAGAGCTTCACCGTACCTCTCAATCGCTTCGCTCCAGAGGTGTGTGGCATACACTAGAAGGTCCCCGGTAGACCGTCTTGGCCGAAAACCGTACTGTCGGTCACTGAGGAGGTCGTTACCTTCTAGGTAGCCAATAAGACGAGCATTCAGTACACGCTCCATACTCTTACAGAGAATGTAGGTAATAGCTATTGACCTGTAGTTTGATGGGTCAGCACGACTTCCCTTTTTGGGTACTGGCTGTACATTTTTTTTTAAAACGTCGCCCCACACTAGGATTTTCTCCTGTATCGTGGGTGCAGTTACAAACATAGAATATCACATGCACATACGCCCAGACCGGAACAAACTTCTGTAGGATATACAAAACATCTGTCCCGTGCGGGAATCGAACCCGCAACCCGTTGCGCAGTAGGCGATCACTCCACCTCTGCGCTAACCTTGTCGTCAGTCAAAACATTAGCAAGCTTCCAAGATCTTGGAACCAGACCGGTGCTCAGAGAGAGACGGTATAGGCGTGTGAGAACAGGAGACAACTCGGGAGCACAAGTTTAAAGGACTACCGCAGGAATTTTATCTAGGCCACTAGCTTTGTTCACATTCAGACCCCTCAGCGATAGAAGAACCTCCTTCTGGTGGATGCGAATCACCGGCATTGCGGAACTGCTCGACGGTAATGTGGGTGGAGGTTGGCTTGTGGGGTCTAGGTGCGAGTTTTCCGCAAAAAGAGAGGAAAATAGATTTGCCTTATCCTTAGCGGTGTGAGCCAGTGATCCATCAGACTTCTCTGAATGGGCGGTAGTGATGGCCGGCAGAAGTTCGTCTCGACCGATTTGGCAAGGGACCAAAAGGCTTTATTTCCCGATGGGTATGATGAGAGTCTGGCCGAAATACGACCAATGTGGTCGAGGCGAGCCTTCTTCTGTGCTTTTTTGCAGGACTTGGCGGCTTTATTAAAAGCTTTCTTCTTGGCACCGAGGTCGGCAAGTTTTCTACTTCGCGCGGCGGCCCATTCCTGATATGCCGACTGTTTAAGGGCATCAGCCTTTGCGCAGTCGGCATTATACCAGGGACGGGCGAAACGTTCGGTGGTCACATCAGAATAAGGAATGAAGTACTCCATACCTTGCCGTATCACGTTAACAATGTTGTCAGCGCAGGTCGTAGGGTCCTCGGATGCAAAGCACGTTTGCCGCCAAGGGTAAGATGCAAAAAAGTGTCGCATCTCATCCCAATCTGCTGAATTGTATCGCCATCTCCGCCTGGTTTCCCTAGGGGCAGTGTCAGGCGGGGAGAATGTCCATACAGATTTCACCAGACAGTGATCGGAGCTTCCCAGAGGGGATGATACGGCTACCGAAAACCTGTCCGGATCTGTTGACAACAGAAGGTCCAAACAATAGGCGGTGTGGCCTTCTACATCCGGTATTCTCGTTGGCTCAGTGACCAACTGGGTGAGGCTTAGCGACAACGCAAGCTTGCGCGCTTCTCGCCCAACATGATCAGTGTTCTGGTATGGGCACAGCCACTCCTTGTGGTGGGCGTTAAAGTCCAGAAACACTAACTGTGCCAATGGATACCGTTCATGTACCTTGTCAGCTGTTGTGCTGAGGTAGTCAAAAAGCCGAGTCGTCTCCTGATCCCCGCTATGTGATCTATACAGGGCGGCGAAAACAATTTGTTCCACCCCTGTGTCCACCAAAATCCACAGCACCGAGAAATCGGGTTTTTCAAGGTTACGGAGACGTTTACTGCAGATGTCATCACGTACGTACACATAAACTCCAGCGCGTGGCTTGAAACAGTGCTCCAGGCTGTATCCCAGGTAGTTAAGGTACGACGTGTCTGACGGACATCTGACTTGCGTCTCCGTAAGGAACAGCATATGCGGCTTATTGGCCTCGAGATGGTGGTGGACCGGGTCGATATTGGAGTGCAAACCACGGATGTTAGTGTGGTGCACTTTAAGTGAGAGCATGTGCTGCTGCTGTTTAACTTTTCTCTTTTTAAACTTTTTCATAATTTGTGGGTGAGTGAGTAAGGCAGGGAAGAACAGAAGTTACACGAGGCGTCACTCCAGCGTCCATGCAGCAAAAACGGAGTTCAGCACTGAAGGGGGACTGATTTGGAGACTGCGGGGACGCCCGAACCCCCCCGAAGGTGTCTACCGGGTCCTCTCATCCGGTCGCCAACCGGCACGGTAGCGCACCCCGGGATTTTTCGTGAGGCAGCGGGGCAGCCTTTGACGGTTGGCTGGTCCGCTACTTGAGCCCCCTACAACCTACGGTCAGCCAGCAGGGCACTGTGCTTCGGATCCCGCTACCCTCCAAAATCAGCCTCCCAGCACAGAAGAACCGTTGAGCTGAGATCGGCTGTTTAGAGCAGCGCAACTGTGTAGACCTGTTTTCCCCAATTAGCTACACTGGACAACGTGCCGGAACACGGGGACCGCTTGGCGACACGACTTTGTCCAGTGGGTGGTGACCAGTCACGGCCGAAGCCTACCACCGGAAAGGCTGCTATCGTTTGGCGCTACCCGGGGGTCACGTGTAGGGTCTCTAGAGCATAGCCTACGGACGCGGTAGCAATCAACCCCCAAAAAGGTTTGCAGTTAGCTTGTTTGCCAACTTAGTTGCAATAAAAAAAGATATTCATATATTATAGGCGAATGTAGCACCCCATATTTGAATTGTCTATAATATATAATTGGTGGGCAGCCTGATTGTTAAAGTTTGTCAACTTTCTTGTATAAAAAAAAAAACAAATCTTTCAAAACACAATTTTAAGAAAGATTTGTTTTTTTAATAGACATTTGCAGTTGCGATCAATATTGGTATCATCCCACGAGCATTCCCCATTATGTTAATTAAATGCTTAGTAGTGCTACGCAGCTATAGCCACAGGAGGTACTGACGCGCGTGATTACAGCACGCACAATATTGTCCGCAAATATTGACAGCAGCTTTGGCATTCCGAGGCCCTACATGATTTACATGGAAATTTTGGGTTGAATGACATTACGTGTAGGTACCTAAACACATTTTAATAATTAGTATTCAATAAAGAATTGATTATTTATTGAAAGAAAGAAAGAAAGAAAGAATGCTTTATTTGGATGCACGTACACAACACACAAATATTTGTGCAAGAATTATACATATAGTGCAGTCCAAAAAGGACAATGCCTCAGCTAATTGCTCTTGCGTTAAAAACGCGAAAAGCGCTGATTTTCAGGCATGACCAATGCCGTTACCATGGAAGCAAAACATATCTCTTGTTATGTCATTTTGGTTACATAATTGCTTCCATGGCAGCGACGCCCGAGACGAAAAACCATATTGGTTATATTAAACACCGTGTATAAGTAAACGGTGATATCTTGTGATCACGTTTAAATCTTTGATTTAACAATTGAAAGAGCCCGTAGACCCGAGTAGGTATTTTTCAGTTTGATATCTCTACGCTACGCGTTGCTGGGAAAAGGGTTTTGACAGACTGACGGACTGAAGGACAGACGGACAATAAAGTGAGCCTTTAACATTTTTTTTCATTTGAAGCTATGGAACCTTAAATATTACATTTCATTTTGGCCATCATATGTATACGCGACTTTTTTTCGGCGGAGACTCGGCTTTCGATTATTTTGTTGACTACTATTATTCGGTTTAGAGCCAACATTATAAGTACCTATTATCCTTAGATTAGGGTAGGTACCTATTATAAACTATTATATATATACTATCATTAACTACTATATTATTAGTATAACAATATGGTGATAACAGATTTTGAAATCATGTTTGAAATGTATGGACTTAGTTTCCTTTGCTTTTCGTGAAAGAAAAAAAAAATAATAACATAATGGCCAAGTGCGAGTTGAACTCGTGCACCGAGGAGTCCGTACACACATATATCTAAGTAGGAATATAAGTTCATTTCTACGTTATTATTCACATTTTTTCCTATAGTCGTACATCTGCTATAAGACCTTGCTTCTTACCAAATATCGTGATTTTAGGTTAACAGGAAATACCTTTTATGTTTCGATTTCCTCGTGAAAACGTAAAATTTGCGAAAATATGCGACAAATAGCTGTGCCCGCGAACTACGTTTGTTTCGCCTTATAAAAGACTTCAACGCGTCCCTTAGTTATATCTTCTATATTTTACCCATTTTAGCAATGTTTTTCATTCATTCTCTTCTCCTAATAGATCGTAGCGTGATATTACATAGCCTAAACTATCCAATACAAAAATAATTTTTCAAATCGGACCAGTAACTAGTTCCAGAGATATAGCGCGTTCAACCAACCAAACAAACAAACAAACAAACTCTTCAGCTTCATAATATTAGTATAGATAAACAGTCATATTATCTTTTAATCGCGTTGAGAAACATCGGGGAGTTGATTAACAAGTATATTTTTTTCATTTTTTTCACAGCCGAAAGAGACGGCAGATTCGAATATTTTCAGGTTTTAATATCTCTTCGCATTCCCTAATAGGTCTTGACAGACAGGCGGACAGACGGACAAAAAGTGATCCTAAAAGGCCTACTGGACCTACAAAAAATATTGACCTGGAAAAAAACTTTTTTTCAGGTCCGTGCTAAAAGGATTCCGTTCTTCCCTTTTGAGGTTCGGAATCCTAAAAAAAAATATTGTTAAAAACTCAACTGACAGATGTCTCATTCTCTCAATTACCAAAAATAAGAAATGATTAGAACATAGTGGTTATATTCTCTCTGCACTAAATTCCCGTCAACTCAACGCCACATATTTGTGATAATTCGACGGCAAAATTTCCAATAAAATGTACAAAATTGACAGGATACGTGACTGTTTCAGCCCGGCCGCACTATGCGACACCTTCGAGGTGTCGGAACACTGCGAACGCTGCTCCGAGAGCTATGTCAGAAGTTTCTGGGACCTCTGCGGCCTCCGCAAGAGTGAAATAAGCTTCACCAAGAACGCTAATCCCCAAGGTAAAACATGGTTTCACAGATGAAAGCTGGCTCATCATCATCATCACAGCCCATATACGTCCCCACCGAGGGGCTCGAGCCTACTCTATATTAGGGTGATTAGGCCTTAGTCAACCACGCTGGCCCAGTGCGGATTGGTCGACTTCACATACACCATTGAATTTCTTCGCAGATGTATGCAGGTTGCCTCACGATGTTTTCCTTCACCGTAGGAGCGTCAGACAAATGTACATATGAAATTCGAAACGAAAAACACATTGGTACATGGCGGGTCTCGAACCCCGACCCCCCGATTGGAAGGCAAGTGCCGAGTCCACTGCGCCACCGACGCTCTTCTGGCTCGTTCATTCCCATTTACATTTTAACAACCTATTCATTCAATTCAACATTCATTCAACATTTTGTTCCAGTAGTGGTAACACTGCAACCAACAACGCAAGAACCAATTTTAAAATCAACCAAGGCTGTGGCTAGAAATTAACAATTGTTTACGTGACTTTTTCGTGTAAAAGGAAACGCTAAGGACGAGAGTATTCAAAAATGGGTATTTGTAAAATGTATTGCTGTCGCGCTGTGCCCGAAGAACGTGATAGACACAACTTTCCACTCTAACCCCGTTCAAAGCCTTCGAGCGTGACGCACGGGTGAAACAACCGGCCCATTCAAGACCTTATTAGTGTCAGAGCGAGTTACAACCGAACAACCGTCGAAAATGATGTTTATACTACACCTGAGGGCCTATTACCGATCTCATGGTTTTGCAAATGATATCATATGATATAATAGTGCAAAACGAAAAATACGTTTTCCGGTCAGATTTTTGATCATTTGTTCATTATTTAATGATGACATCATTGAAATTATGCCATAGTGATGATATCATTGGAGATCGGTAATTCGAAATGCAGCATTTCATGACTTCTTTTTCTCAAATTTATACCATGTCATACAATGAAAGATCCATAATTGGCCCGCTGATCGGAACAGCAGTCATTATTCCCTCAAAAGTGAAAGAGAAAGTTAGTCTTTTCTACGACTTAAATAAGCGGGAGGAAAAGTTATATGAAAATCCATTTCTATCGTTTTAGCGGGAGGAAAAGAGATACTAAATTCCATTTCTAACCTGTTAGAGCCTCTGCGGGGTGGAGGCGGGGGAACGCGCTCCTTCACTCACCACGACCTGCGCTGACTTTTGCCGCGCTGTAAGGTGGCTGTATGATCACAGATCTCTGTTATCATAAAAAAAAGAAGCCCGAAAAATTTAATCTGTGAATTTATTTATCGTAATTTTTTGTTACGACCTGGGTTTATTACGTAATAAAAGTTTAAATGTCCAATTCTAAAAAGTGGAAGTCAAAAGTGGAATCTCTCATAGAGATAAGCTCACCCTTGTACATTGTTCTTCTCTGTAATACCTTTTTTGTCAATTAGTGTACAATAAAGAATATTATATGTGATATTGAGATGACACCCATACAAATGTAATAATATTTTCATACTAATATAATAAATTAAATTATAAATTAAATGAATACTATAAACAATTTCAATCAAACACGTTTTTATGTTCCTCACAGGTGTAGTGTAAAGCACTATGTAGCACTTGGGAGAAAGTCCGATTCCTAGCTCGGGAGTATTGTGCTACTCCCCAGCTGGTAATCGGTCACATTCTTCCCGCGGTGAACAATCAACTATTGTAAAACGCTCTATTTAGTTAGCGTTTAGAGGCATTTACGCATTCCTCGTGGTTGAGCCGAACCACGAGGATATGTGGGACTCCCCAGACCGTACTCGGCCCGAGTCTACCCACTAAAAAACCCCAGCGCACAGCAGTCACAAGGCAAAGGAGTACGGCCAGGCCTTGTTCCCGCTGACCCCCTGCGCCCGTGATATGTCCGTTGCCGGACTCCCCGCCTGGCTCTGCTGCTTAATGGAGCGGCGGAGAATTACGCCACTCTACACCCCTAAAATGATTTTTTATTGTGGTTGTCTTCCACGTGGCCCGACGCTCAGTGCGGGTAACGGGTTGCCCGTCGGCAGACCCCACTGGATCCACCGCCGCGCGGGTGATGAGCCGAAGCTCGGGGACATCCCCAACGGGCGCAAAGCGCCACGGCGAGAAATCCGCCTCGACCGTACTACCATCAGAAGTAGAATCGGCTTCCAGCGAGAGCCACACCTCTTCTTAACATAAGAAGAGGGGACTTCGCTCTTCCCCGCATGAAGCGGGTAGCCCCACGAAGTGGCCCGCCGGGTTAAACCCGACCATACCACACCCTCCTCTATGAGGGGTCCTCTCGTCAGACTATTAACCCGCGGCAGGGAATCTGCCGCGTTGCCCAGGGTGCACCACAAGGAGGTTGTCTGACATCGGAGGCTTTTTAATCCAAGAAATGGTTGGTGAAATCGACCATAAATGTCCTTTAATAATTAACTTAATAAAAAAGGAAAACATAGGAACATGCTAATAATGGCCATAGAATTTTTTAGAGAAAATAGAGCAAATATAAACTATGTTTGTATGAAAAAACGGCCCGTATGATGTCCTCTTAATTATAACTAAATGACAACAGCCATTTGTGTATAAAATAAAATTTACGCTTACATAATACGTTTAACATTGTAAATAAATTTTAATTATTATCACAATCATAACAGACACAGATACAATAACCAGTACATACAGTACAATATAATTTATTGTTATATCACGTAATAAAAGCACTTGATAAACTTTCCTGATTTTCATTCAACACTTGCCTAACGTTCATGTTTATTCTAGAATCGTTCATAAAACTGTTGAAGTCACTCCATTCGTTATCATCGATGTTCAAATTTAAACTTGAATAAAGTTCGTGGTGATTGCTCACATATCTCATGTTAGGTAAGCTTTCCATTTCAACTCTAGAAATCTCTTCGTTCCAGGGAGTATCAGTGGAAGGTGTAATCTTAGGCACAGCGTGGTAGCACAGTCTGGCTTCTTTCGACATCACCATCACATCCCCACTTTGCAGTAAAACAGCTGAAGGAACAGTGGCTTTGCTCTGACCACCGATCAGGAATATAGCAGACTGACCCAAGCTGTAAAATAAAGATTTAAACACTATATTATTCAAAAATCAATTTTACATGTAACTGAACAACAATCTTCTTTGAAAAATACAAAATAGGCACACACTTATAAATGTAAATGCAATTACCTACTTATAGTAGGGGAGGCCAGAATGCTAACTTTGTAGTCACTCGAGCGTGTTTGGGACTCATTCTACTTTGAAGATAAGGTTGTAGGGACCAAAAAATGTTATATAATATTTTTCATTTCACTGGTGGGGAAGGTGGCCAGGGGGTTGCAAAGATTTCAAGTAAAAATAGTGGTCGCATAAAAATGGTTTAACGTGTCAGATTAATGCAAGTTAGGTTAATTACACTCTAAAAAGTATGTGCTGTTAAAATCTGACGATTCGAATCTGTCACAATGGAGTATGAGAGTCACAAAGTTACAAACCAAAAATTGAAAAAAAATCACTGAAGTAAGTAATAATGATAGCAGTCAAATTAATTTTTATTTTAAACTAAATAATAACGGGACGGGAATAAGGGGGAGACAATAAACTGAAGATTTCAGTTAGTCGAAGTATAAAAACATATGAACCCCCCCTCCCGCCACCACAAAAGGCTCACATGTAGTGGAGATACTTCTACAGTGTAAGGTATCCCTCGAGTAACTGCAAAAATCCCCTCTTGGGCTCCCCTACTAATGCTTTGAAGCCGTATGATCGAAACATCATTTTTACCCACTTGGCGACAACGTTTGAATTCTTGGCCTTCATCTCAATTATGATAGTAAGCGATGATAAGCGAGCTTCACCTGGACTTCTCTAGAGCTGAGGAACTGGCAATTCATCTCTAATTGACGGAACACAACAATGTTATATAAACACTGTTATTATGGCGACATACGTAGGTGAGAAGTGGTGGCAGCTAGCCAGGCGGGCTCAGATGCATTACCACCAACCAAACCGAGCAGGAAATCTTCTGCCCCCGTGGGGAATCGAACCCCGGGCCTCTAGGTAAATACCGAGTGCTCCCAACCAGTATACCACGGAGTGAGACTCTGTACCAGGGTCGACTGCTTGGGCACCTCCGTCTTACCTATTTACCGCAAAGCAACAGTGCTTGCATTGCTATGTTCTGGTTTGAAGGATAATATATGGCAGTGAAATTACTGAGTACCGTGACTTTACAAAATTACAAGAAAATATAAATATTTTTCGAATCACCGTGTAGCTCTATACATTTATTCTACCTAAATTCCAAAGCATCTTTTAAAAAAGTATACAGCACTTTCGATCTCTTCATTCGATTAAAATTTTGCCCGCCAAGGTTTTTTTTATGTTTGGAAATAGGCGGAAGTCCGAAGATGCCAAATCTGTTGTATAAGCAGGATGAGGCAGTAATTCAACACCACAATCACGAATTTGAGCCATGGATTCGACAGACGTGTGGACGCGAGCATTGTCTTGGTGAAACAACACTTTCTTTCTCAGTAATCCGGGGCGTTTTTATTAATTTTTTTCACGTAAACGACGTAGGAGGTTGCAATTATACTCAAGAGTTTGTTTTTCCTTTTTCAAGATAGTCCACCATGATGTCACCCTTAGCTTCCCAAAAAGCTGATGCCATCACCTTGCCAGCCGACTAAATTGCCTTCGCTTTCTTTGATACTGGTTCGTTCACCCCTTTCTTTCCATTGCCTGGATTATTGTTTTGATTCCGAAGTATAGTGATGAACCCAAGTTTCATCCATTGCCACAAATCTTTGAATAAAATCTTGCAGATCAGCCTCAAACATCTCCAAAGTGTCGTGCGAAATCGTGAGTCGTATTTGCTCAACTGTAAGCAATCTGGGGGCCCACTGACCAGAAACTTTAGAAAATCCTAGTTAATTGACTAAGATGTTTTGTATTCGTTTATATGAGATGCTTGTAATGTCAGTAATCTCCCTGATAGTCAATCTTCGGTCTGCCATTACAAGATCACACACTTTATCAGTATTTTCTTTAGTCGTACAAGTTGTATGTAGGCCTTCTAGAGCGAGAGTTGTCTTCGATGTTCCCTTGTCCTCGTTTGAATTTGCAGAATTTTTCACAATAGTATACGACAGAGCAGATTCCCCTGGGCCAGCGTGGTTTGACTGAGGCCTAATCGCCCTAACATAAACTTGTTAGGGTAGGCTCGTGCCCCTCGGTGGGGACTTATATGAGCTGTGATGATAATGATGATGATGATGACATTGCTCAATTTTCTTCATTTTCTAAAAATGCTACACTTGACCTCACCTTACTTGTTATAATAATTTAAAATCCACAAACGCTACCGAAATACAATTTTGCATGTTGACAACCAGATAACAAGTTAACATCATGACAGTAGAAAAATAAAATGAGTATTTATGTGTGAGGCCGCGAACTTTTCAATCGACCCTCGTACAATATGGTTTCTGTGGGAGTTGCAGATTTGCTGCGAATCTCACAAAATCTACATGCACTATAGATGACTGTTACCACTTACCATCAAGTGGCCAGTTTGCTTGTTGCCAACCAACTGCCAACTTAGTTGCATAAAAAGGCAGTTAAAATTCCAAGATTCCAAATAATATCAAAAGTTGATTATTTTGATAGGTAAATTTAAAGGCTGGTACAGTTGGTACAGTGGCTGGCTGCTACAATTTTGCCGGTTGCACCAAATTTACGTTTTACGATTTCGTAAAAGTAACAATATAAATACGTAAGAATTGCACCATAATCTAGTTTCAATTGTAGTTTTATTTTATCCTTTACGTTTAAAAAGGTTAAATGTTCAGCGCGAATCATATATTGAATAGAAAGAGAAAACCCATGTTAGGAATTACGTTGTTACTTTTTACAAAATAGTAGGTATAACGTAAAACAACCGGCTGCTAGATTTCCTTCTGCGCCTAGATTTCTCTACTGCTATCTCTAAAATCCATATAAGTACAAGGACTAATAATTCTCATTCATAATAATCTAAATGTTAAAAATAAATCTTCATGTAAGTCTTCTGTGAACTATTGAGCAAAACATTAAATTGAAAACACATACTTAGCTTTCGTTCTTGTTTAACTCAATTAGTCGGAACAATACAAGAGGAAATGGTATCATAATTTTACTTATGTACAAGAAAACTTTCCTTATTGTTTAACTCAATTAGTTGGAACAATACAAGAGGAAATATTTTACTTATCAACAAGAAAAATACAAAGTCAATCTATAAAAATATTGTTACTTATATGAGATATTATAAAAATATTACAACTAGTGATTTAAAGTCCATACCAACCTAAATGATAGTAACGGAGCTTCTAAGTTTATTTCTGAATGGTCAGTGTGAGAGGATAATGTTGACTTCATATAGTAATAATTTACGATTGCTGCTTCAGCTCTAAAACAATTGAAGCCAAGGTACTGTGCCACAATATCTGAGAGTTCTGCTAATTCCTCAGGAAAAGGAGTTCTATGGTCATCATTATATAACTGAAATTGAACAGATATTTTTAATTTTAATAACATTAGATATTATTTTGTAATAAACTGTAAGTATTACTACCAGAATCAATGCATGACGAAAATGCAAAATGCCTTTTTTTAAATAAATAAGATAAATATTTTGTTGGATTTCTGCTATCAAAGATGTCTTACAATAAGTTTTTCTTAGTAATATCAAAGTCCCTTTAACAAGAGTATTAAATGTTTCTGCTCTCACATTAAAAGGTAAAACAACAAGTGTGTTTGTAAAAACGAAAAAGTCATATTAATAATGAATAAAATTAGGTATGTTTAAGACGAAGGGTTAGAAACCTGCCAGAATCAAAACTTTCTATTTTATAGATTTATTCATTTTGCAATTTATTTAGCTTTTTTAAAGAAAATGCAGAAAAAATTTAAAAATATCTCTTTGTACTTAAGGAATCTGGGTGAGGCTTGTAATCATTTTCAGCCTTATCATCACTTACCATCAAGTGAGCTGTCTAACTTCCCTAAAAGTACCTAGTCATACACGCTAGCATGTACCTAACAGGGTTTACCTGTACAGTTAAACTATAAAGGCAAATCAGAGCATTATGCTATACAGCTGTGCAGTTTTACACATTTCTACAGGCAATCCAAAACATATTTATATTTATAAATTACTCAATCTTTTACGGGATTAAAACGCGTTTGATACCTTATTATGGCTCCGACAAAACATGTTCGTCACCTAGAACTCCTACGGAAAAGACGTGCGCGAGTGGAAACGTCGTTGATATTTTTAATTAAGTGTCGCGATCGAGACTTAGTCTAAGTTTCACTAACCTTGTCTTAGCTAAGACAATCCTAAAAAGAATGCTGTCACTTCTTGCCTTTAATGTAAAGAATGTGACAGCAGATCGTCCCAAGCTAAGACAAGGTTAGTGCAATTGGCCATTAGTACCTACGTGTGTTCGTATCAAACCACGTAATGATATCGCATTTTCCGGAAGTGTGCGTCTCTTAAAACAGTTAATCCGTAACAAATACAGTGAACTGGACTTAATAAACAAGGAGTTATATGCGTTACATTTGAATTGTAGTGTTAGTTTATTGTGGGAGGATTATGACTTTTGTGATCGAGTTACGTTTCTACAAGCGAGTGGTACATTCGAGTTGTGCAGTGCGAACCATGAGCGAAAATTTTCAAAATTGCTCGTTCGTTACGATAAAAACAAAGCATCAATTGTTACATCAAATCAACTCCGGGATACAGTGATTAATCAATCCGACGTAACTTTAGATGAAACTACCATCAACACCTTGGCCAAAGGTCTGAATTTCGCTCCTACGCCAAAGCGAATACCGTATGAAAGCATTATCAGCAGTGTTGAGGAAACGATTGTTCGTAATAAGATACCGCCAAGCGACGCCGATACTTTGAGGCAGGACATTGCTGTGATTTTGCGAAAATCGAAGCTACCAGATGGCAACATTACTAAGGAAGAGCGTCAAGCACTGGAAGCCATTCGAAAAAACGATGAGATTTTGGTGCTTAAGGCCGACAAGGGAAACGCCACCGTAGTGATGAATACAAAAGATTATCATAAAAAAATACAAGATTTGTTGCGCGATAAAAAAGTATACAAACCCGTTTCATACAACCCGACGGCCAGAGTAACGCGTAGAATACGAACTGTTATATTCGAAAATCGGGACCTATTTACAGATGACGAGTACGATGCATTACACAAACCGAAGTCACATCAACCACCAAAACTATATGGTTTGCCAAAAATACACAAGTCCAACGTACCGCTGCGTCCGATCGTAAGTCAGCTTTCATCTCCAACTTACGATCTAGCAAAGCACGTTGCGGCAGTATTGCAACCGCTTGTGGGAAGGACGTCGTCTTATGTAAAAGACTCACGCTATTTCGTTCAGATCATCAGCGAACTAAGATTGGAACCTGGAGAGATTCTGGTTAGTTTTGACACGGAATCGCTATTCACCAATTTTCCAGTTGAAGAGTGTCTGGATGTAGTTAAGGACAAGCTAATAGACAACGAGATGCCTCTCCAGTACGTTGATCTACTTAAACACTGTCTAGATGGCAACTTTTTTCTTTTCCAAGGTCAGTATTACCTTCAGATTGATGGTGTTGCAATGAGTAACCCAGTGGCCCCGGTACTGGCCAACATTTGGATGGAGCATTTTGAAGAGAAGGCACTGATTCTAGGCCCAAAGACCGAATGGTCTTAAATAACAAGACCGAATGGTCTTTGGGCCTAGACGTTGGAAAAGATACGTAGATGACGTTTTCAGTGTCGTTAAAGGTAGCAAACAGGAAGTAGATCAACTGTCCGTATTTACGCAAAAAGGAACCACCCAGCAAACACATGCTTCTGAAATATCGAAGGATTTACAAAAATATGTGCAGCTCTGTTAGATTAAGTAAAATTACTATTTATTTTATCTGAATTTATTGATAGATTACTTATTTAAATATATGTATATAAATATGCTCTAAATACTCTTAAACTTTCTAGATAATTAAAAAAATGTGAATGTGGTTCGTTTTAACATTTACTAATTGATGGGTTACTCTTATACAAAAAAGAACCACAATTGAAGCTTAAAATGAAACTATGTATTTATTGTATGGTAATAAAACATTAATTAACAAACAAATAATACATATAGAGACCTATTATTATGTTAGTATTTCTAAGTAACTTGTGCTAACATTTTCCTGTTTATGCCTTTATATACATATATGTAACGTGTCCGCTTCGGGCTCCAGGATTATTGTTTATTTTTAAAACTTGATGAGACTCTTTTTTTACTTACACCAAGGTCGCTGCGCCTGATAGTGTTTAAAGCACTATTTTATCATTGTAGTTACTCTGTGACCACTTCATCTGTTATTGTGCTGGGAAGGGCAATGAGAAGTCTAATTGCGTCATCCTCTTTCAGCTCCCCGTAGAAGTAGGTGCAGGATACCGTGTTTCTGGTTATGGCAACCACCGCGTGTGAGACACTATCGTGGCCAGGGTTCTTCCTTTCTGCTCCTCTGAACACAACCACGTGATCGCACATTAGTCCCTATGTTTCATGGATCGTCAGTCGGTGCCGAACCCATCCCTCCCATACGCTTTTTTCTTATCTTAAAAGATAAGGAAGAGAATATTTTCGTCGCCCCTTCATAGTACCGCCTCCGACCTCAGTACCTCAGTACTGTAGCGCCCTATGCGCGCTCCGGGATCGTTGGGAACTTGGGACGTTAATTTAAACCATATAGGTATATATCAATATGTTATATTACTCAACTCTCATTACAATGTGTCACGTTTTATTCTTGGTGATCGTCTGTTTAAAAACTTACTATCAATGCTCGTCCCTTAATCTTCCAGAATAATCTATATTTATAAGGGGTGACATTCCTTGCCATCGTGCATATCTACGCAATGAGGTGGAATGCGGTGTCATAGATGCAAGGAGGTCATCACAGTACTTACCGTGATCTGTGAATGTTTGTACGTAGATGTTTCACAGGGCGTACACTACATCCATCGAACTTCTGTGTGTGCAGAAGAGCTTTTCTGTAACAGACGTAATGGCAGCAGAACTTCTGTAAATAATTTCGAACAGGCTCTCTGTCTATGGAGGGTATCTGATTCGTGTCAGTCAGTAGTACCAATTCTCTTCTCCTTTAGTTCACTTCTAACAAGCTCCAAAATGGACTAGGGGAGCTTCATCCACCAAAAGGTACTTTGATGCTCCAACCTCATTTATGAGGACCGAGGCAATGATTCTCGACCGCCCCGAATCGAGTCGTTACTTTGTCCGACAGTTCCTTTGCCGTCTCGAGTTTGCTAGTGATGATCATGTCTTCCTTCATATGGAAGTTGTTGAGGAGCCACGTGATCTTCCCGCAACTCGACACACCGGCACTTTAGTGGAAAATTGTCCATAGATATAAAAAAAGGATCAATATTAGATACATATTCAACTAAGAATAGATAACTAAATGTATTCAGTTGCACAACTTACCTTAGAATATGAGTGAAAAGTACCTAGTCGTAAGTCTTAATATAATAATAATATATAGAATAGATAAAAAAAAATGAAAAGAGCACGGACTAAGAGTCTGTGAAGAATTAATTTAGTAAAAAAAAACCCTTGAAGTTTTTTCTACACTTTGAGCTATACACGCAATAAAATAAACTGTACCTAACTAGTCATATCATTTGGTACCTTTGAACGATGATAGGTTTCAAAATAGGTTTCAAAACGTTATGCATAATAGAATCACAGACGTTTGGTTCCATTTTACAAAAAAAAAAACAGCATTTTAATTATGAATTTATTTTACGCGTAACGAAACCAGAGAAACTTGGTTCCATTTAACGTATTAAAAGTAATTGTTAATAATAGAAATAAGTGTAATGTATAATGGTCCCAAGTAGGTGTGGATCTGTTTTGCATAAAATGCCCTGGTAGTAATATCATTTATTTTTTTGAATAATCAAGTCCTATTGTGTTTTGGTTCGGTTTTGTTTATTATGTAGAGTTTATTGTTGCTGTTGATTCTGTTCTGCTTTTAATATACCAAGGTTCCAAGGCAAAAATCATGTGGTTCTTTTTTGTATATGAAATTTTGAGCGCTTTGATTCAGTATTCTTCAAAAAAAGTAAAAATCGAAATTTGTGGTGTGGTTCCATTTTGCATAAATACGGACAACTTATACAACATCTTAACTCCATTCACCCAAATATGCGGTTTACATACGAAATAGAAGCGGAGAGAACGTTGTCTTTCTTAGTTGTCAGGATGACCGTGAGATCTGATGGGTCCCTCACACACTGTGTTTACCGCAAACCGACACACACGGACAGATACCTGCATGCAACGTCGCATCACCATCCTCGTCACCTGCAGTCCGTGATATCTTCATTAAAGAATAGAGCCTTTGACCTCTGTGACCCTGAGCATGTGGAGGAGGAACTGAAACATGTTCAGGAGGTACTAAAGAAAAACGAGTATCAGGTGAATATACGACGAAACCAGCCGAGGAAAAGATTTAGGCGTCCAGTGTGCAGACAACCGGCCTACTTGGCCTAATTTTTCGGCCATAGGTATGCTGAAATGGTTGATCTACAGGTTAAACTGAGCATGTAGAGGGGTCACACACACATGTATCAGTCGTGACTCGTGAGATCATATCTTGCAAGATCGTAATCGTATCTTCATTCAAATTTCTCATTCTTAAACAAAACAATAAACCCTTAAGGGACATTAGGGTGTACAGCATACAGGTTACTGGTACATGTATGTCCTCTTCTAAGCCCAAGTTTACCTGACATGTTTAACTGCACAAGTAAACCAGTCAGGCACTCATGCGTATTTGGCTACCTTTATGTGAATAAAATTTTTCTTGTCAATGTCAATGCCAATTTTATTATTAGTATATGAAAAAAGAAAACTAAAGTCAGGTTTTCAACATTAGAAATCAAAATATTAACATTATACTTTTGTATCCCAGTTGTGGTGATAGCCCAATGTGGTCCATCTCAATTTTTTCATTAATTTACTGTGTACTTGTTCATTTACATGACACATTTGCCACCAATCATCAACACTCATTTCAATATCAATATTTTTCTTATTTGGTGTTCTTGGATATTCCTCAAGACATTTTCTTATCCAATATCGCTGTCCAAGGCCTGTGAAAGGATTTCTAATCAAAACTAACCCAGGATGATTTCTGAAATTGTATGTCCTCCAATTCTTGACAGGTTTAAGGCCCAAAAGTGAGGTTCTATTGTCATTTTTTTCACATGATTCAACTGGAAGTATCTGCAAAATATATAAAAGTGAGTTTTAGCTTTTTTAAAAATACCATATATACCGTAAAATAGAAGATGAATGTTTTCTTTGTTCTAGCAAGCTTCACAACCAGTCAAAAAACCAAATCGATCTGTTTTGCACAACACTTCACAAACTCAAACGTCATTTGCATCAACTTTAATTAGATTAGGTGGAACTGTAAAATATATGATATTGCTAGTCCCTTCTTTATCAACAATTGTTATTCTTAATATATATATTGTATTACTTCTCTACCGCATGCTGTGTTTACCTACCTTATTGTACACTTAACTTTAAGACTACTCATAATGTATATGTTTTGTTCAGTGTAACAATTATTGGTGAACCGAATAAATAAATAAATAGTATTGCACCAAAACTACTGAACGTATTTTGGGATAGCTTTCTTAAATAACTTCTGCTTTTTTTATAAATATAATTTGGGCTCTGTCTTTGTAGACAATTCCGCCAACGTCGAGTTCGAAAAAGACACGTTTATTTATTAAGTATTTAAGTGTTTTTTTGGGTGTCGGTAAAGGAAACGACTTGACCAGTTGTGTTACCTGGGGACAATGCAAATTATTTTGTTAGTATAGCTATACATCACATTTGGTGGGTATTTTTGTTTGTTATTAGTTAGTGTTAGTAAATTATCAGGAAGTACCCATGTGTATTTAAATATCTACATACTTAAATAAAATGTTTAGATATATATTTTTTTTGTTATTTCTGTCTAAAGTTTTATGTTAAATTTTGTAATATATCTGCTTATCACTTTCAATTAGGTACAATAAACTGCCATTGTGGGCTGATATTTGGCATTGGTTAAAAAACATTTTTTTCCTACAAATATGTGTTAGATTATGATAAACTTAATACCTCATTAGAAAGATTGATATTTTCTACACTTATCACATTTTCAAATGTAGATTGCCCTTTATTCAATTTATAAAACTTGAAAGCATTCATAAAATTGTTTTCCCTGGCTTTCATTTTAAAACTCTTGAATTATACATAAAGAGCAATCATGGAGCAATCCTCTTCTTTTCGTATTCGAATGCTGGATATATCATTTATTTTATTTCTTTGGAACTTCCAAATTGGAAGGAACACTGAGAATTTATCTAATAGAAAAGAAAAACAAACACAACAGAAATCAAAGAGATTTTTTTTTCTTTCTCCCTGTTAGGGGAAGGCAAAGGACAAATCAAAGAGATATAGCGCTCGAAAATGTGTCAACGTTGGGAAGAGTGAGCTCACTCATTCGGTCGTAGTCTGTGGCAGAAAGCACCGAGCGTTGGACGTCAAATGCATTTTTTCTTTTCCCTAATTTCAAGTGTAAAATAATAAAATATGCCTTCCTGTACCTTAATAGCTCGAGGAATATCCACAAATCTAAAGGAATTACATTTTATGCGTAACTACCTATTAATTAATTATTTTCATCATTTCCCAAATAAATCAGTTACTTAATTTGGCGTCCGGTACGTGTTTGTACGAGCGAGAACCCTTGCATAATACACCGTTAGCGATTTTAGGTGTCAAAGTTTTATGGCGCGTCGCGTTGTTGTGTGAATTTGTCATGTTACGCACACAGGCATAAAATGTAGTCACTTTTTGGAAGCGCAAGGCGCATCTAACGATTTAAATCTCTGCCTCACGCTATTTTTTCTGCAGCTAATGTCATCTTCATACATTTTTTCTGCAGATCGACTGCGGAAAATGTTCACATAGATTCACCTTTATTTTCGAATTACAATGTTTTTCAAAACTGAATGTGTACCAATGTGTACTGACCATCTAACGGTCGAATCACGAAATCACATATTAGTGTCTCAAGCACCAAACTAAACCGACCTCTAGCGCCACCCGCGGCGTCCGTGCGCCAAAATGGTCGCGTACGGTACGGTTCACAAGACATTTTCTCCCGCGTACGCTCAGGTTGTGACATGATCCATTCTGGGGTTTTCAGTAAGGACTGCAGCATGGAGTTCATCAAAAAAGGTGTGAAGAGGTATTTATTTTTAAGGTTGGCAACGCGCGACTGATACCACCTCCCCGCACTAATTTCAAATACCACACCCCACTACGCACTTCGTTGTAGACATCACTGACACAAAAACAAGGGCGCACGCGTTCGCTCGGGCGTGGCGAGACTTCACGTTCAACGAGTAGACGCGAGCGCCGGTCGATAACAGAGATAGCGCTATGCGGGTAAAAGAGAAGGCAGTCCCTGCCAATTCTCGCGTCATTTCGATTGATAACCACGCCCTCAGCCCTACTAGATTCCACGCACACATTTGCGCATGTACAAACGTCATTTGCTGAAGTAGTAGTGCGGCACTAGGTCGGTAGGTGACCAGCCCTCCGCAGGTAGAAAGGTAGGGGTTCGAATAAGACGACTATCTTGTTAGGAAACAATTGTTTATTAGCCCTTTATTTTACATGGCCGCCGTCACGCCTCGATATTAGGTGGTAGGAATTATGGAGGAACACTGGCCTGAACCATGCGTAGCGGTGCAGCTCCCCTTAAGTATCTACTTAAGGGGGCTTCATTTCAGCAAGTAGGTATTGGAGTCGCAATAGGTCGGCCCACGTTCTCGACCGAAGGTGGTTATCCAGTACAGCAGCAGCAACTGGGGGTATTAAGTTTGTAGCATATTAGATTATCTATTAATTTGTTATATTTATCATATGTTCATATCCTAATATTGTATAACATTCTATGAGTAAAGTAATGTAACGATACTTGTAGTACGTAAGGTGTTCGTGTAACTTCCTCCCTCCTACTAGGGCTCGGCTATAAAACAGCGGCCATAGAGGCAGAGAGGACAGTCGTACGTTAGCCGTCGAGGCGTACAGTGGTTAAGTGAAATATTATGATTATTATTAGTGTACGTGTGTGTGTGATTATATTGTAAAGATTATTTATTTTATTTATTTATGCACATACATAGAAATTGAACAAACAAACACAGGCACAATAGAAAATATGACGTACAAAGGAACTACTTATTTCTTCCGAAATTTCTTCCAGCAGTCCTGCGACAGGAAATCCCGAAATAAAACAAGAGTGACATGACAACTTGCACTTTTTGTGCACAACGTGCACAAAAAAAAGAAAGAAAACAAAAAAAAACAATACAAATATAAAATTTAATAGACTACATATAAATAAAAACATTTAAATATAAATAAACTACATACACTAAAATATGACAGTATGATTAAATATAGTGAAGTGTTCTTATTGGTATTTTCATTGCTACAAATTGGCGACGAGGAGTAAAAACTGTAAGTACCTATATCATTATTCATTAATCAGTGTAAAGAAAGTGAAGAAAAATTAAATGCCCGAGGTAGATTTAAACTAAGATGATAATCTAATAGTTTTATAGACAGTGTTAGACTAATGAACGAATCAACTATGTTGATTATGCCTGTGGGAAAACACTATTTTTATACATACACATTTATTACAACACTATTATTACAACACACTATTATTACAACACACTATATTATTACAACACACTATTTTTATAAAATACCACGTGCTAATAACGCCACGTGCTAGCCACGTTATACGCGCGGCCGTTGGCACTGCGACAATGACCTTCTTTTACACTGCCATAAAAGGCAGCAGTTGCTTATTATCGATAGCTCAGACGTTGTTCGATCATTACATATTGCACATTGTTACTCGAAATAGCTTTTTAACCATAATTGGTAATATTTTGACATGAATTAATTTTTGTAACTTTAATTATTTTGTTATACACTATTGCATTATCGATTTTTTCGTAATGAATAGTTATTGTAAAGGATTGTTTTTCCCACATACAGTTAGATGAATATATTCTTTTTTTTTTCTCTTCTGAATAATAAGATCATATTAACTATCGGGATGAAGCTAGAAAAATCAACCTGGTAATTTGATATTTTTACATAAAACACCATGGACAGGCATGTTCATTATTTATTTTGTCGAGGTGGTCCAATAGTACCATGGACACATGAGTTATTTTCTTATATTGAGATGGTCCAATAGTACCATGGACACTCTAGTTGTTCCTTACTTTACCGAGATGGTCCAATAGTTCCATGGACACTCTGCAAGGGAGTATATTTACATAAGATGAGATGGTCCAATGGTACCATGGACACTCAAGCTAATAATATAGTGGAGATGATCCAATAGTACCATGGACACATATATGAATTGAGACGGTCCTATAGTTCCACGGATACTCATGTTCATTATTTAATTTTCTGGGATGATTCAATAGCACCATTGACATTCATTTTTCTATAAACATGATAAAAATTCAGTTTTAAATTTATACTATATACCTGATGGCGCCTAAAGTCGACGCCACCAAGTCGGCGATTCGCCGATTAATATGCTCATTTAATAACCGAATACAAGGTCCTAGAAAATTGGTATCTCTTACCTCTAAGCCGATCCGGTCTCAGTATGTAGCCGTTGGACTTCCTGAGCTAGCTCGAAGGAAGTCAAATGTAAGTAAATGCTAGAACTTAACTAGAACAACAAAAGGCATTTAACCACAATTTTTCATATACAATGACAACTAGTTAGGGAGATCGGTCCACAAATGAGATTGTAGTCGGTTTAAAATCAGCAATCAAAACCAATTAATATGTATTGCCCGGTTTTGAAAGCTATTTGAGCGGCAGATACCGGTAGTTTTCCAATTACAGAGCATAATGCGACTCAGTGGCGCACAATGCCGAATTATGCTGATGCTTAATTGGAACGTGAATTAGTTTTCAAATGCACCAGCAGAGTGCGCTAAGTTCAGTGTTGAAAAAAGAAATATTCATAGAGTTAGCAATAACCTCATTAATGTGTAAATAATGTGGTATACATAATAATTGGTTGAAAACTATTTACGGTTATTTTAAGTAATTTGGATTTTGATTATTTCATTACCATTTTTTTGTTTTGAGTAATTTTTGTACCTTCATCCATACTTATATTTATTTTTTAACACAGTTTGAATTAACTTTGATTATTTCAAAAAAACTACAATGAAACAATAAATAATATTACTAACGATTATATATAAATAAAACATTTCGATCAATGCCAACTTAAAGAAAAAACACTTGTTAATTTTCTGTCACTGAGTTGGTATCGATTGCACGCAGCACACGAAAACATTGCTTTTGAGAGTGCTCGATTGTGCGAAGTGTTGCTGTAGTTGGAACATTCAACGTTAAGCATTATGCCGCATAATGCGCTCTAGTGCTGTAATTGGAAAACTACCACCAACGGGTAAAAATTGATAACTTTGTGAGTGATCCCTTCCTGGTTTCTTATGGAGTACCACAAGGGAGTATACTGGGCCCGACATTGTTCCTCGTTTACATGAATGACTTGTGCAATCTCCAACTTGATAATGCCAAAATTTTTGCCTATGCCGATGACACTGCGATAGTTTTTAGCAGCTCTTCCTGGCCCAAATTAAAGCAAATAACTGAACATGGCCTTGGGAAAATGATGCTGGGTTTTCGGCAAAATCTACTCACAATTAATGTGAGCAAAACCAAATACATTGCCTTCTCAAAGTTAAGTCGTCTCCAACCTGCAGACCTACAACTGAAAGCTCATGCCTGCTCTTTGACATCCTATCACCTCATTTTCTGGAAACAGCATATTGAGATACTCACCAAAAGAGTCCGTAAACTCACTGTCATATTCAAACGATTGTGATCTGCAGCCAACCGTAAAGTGTTAGTAACAAAATATCTCGCATTGTGTCAATCAATAATAACATATTGCGTAACCTCATGGGGTGGCACCTGTAAAACTTACCTGATTCATGTCGAAAGAGCTCAGAGAGCAGTATTGAAAGTAATGACCTTCAGGGCCCCGTTTCACGAAGCAACAAGTTACAATTTTACAGGTAAAAACTGGCAACACTAGTTAAAAACCAAGAAAAAGGTGTTTCACGAAACTACTATGCAACAAGTTGTATCATTGTTGTGACAAGTTCTTGTATTACAATCCACAGACAAACCATAGACTATTTTAACAATTACCGGTTAATTTTACTAGTGTTTCACAAAGCTATGCAAAAACAAGTTGACAATCTTGTTCACTTGTTAAACAATTCTACTCACCTCAACCTCTCGGTAGACTTGTAACTTTTTAGCCTAAATAGTTAAACAACGAAGTAAATAGTGTAATAAAATTAATATTGCTTGGATAATCTTTGATACTTACCCTCATCTGTCTACTGAGTAACATGTCGAGGAGAGAAATGATGTGAAATTATGGGAAAACAATAATGGTCGACACCCATACCCAAGAGTATTCCGGGAGAGAATTAACACGCAATTCCGTACGGAGTAAGAGTTCAACGAACGATTTCGCCTTACTTCAGTGAAAATGGAAAACCTTCTCACTCTATTGGGAACATTCTTAAAACATCAAACTGCAAGAAGTCAGGCGTTACCAGAAAAACTGCAACTATGCATTGCCTTACATTGGATGGGGTCTGTCTGGTGCACAGTATCACTGTGTTGGTGATATCCAACACAGTGATACTGTGCACCAGATAAAACTTTTTTCTAGAAAGAATTTCTTTCAAAAACTGAATTTAACTTTTTGCATTTTATCCATTAGTTATAGATAACTATTATTCTCTTCGCTAGAAGAGTAGTTTAATCCTTGCTATTGTTTATTTCTGCACAAAAACCTCTTCATATCTTTACTTTTTTAATTTATTTCAATGATGTGCTTACTTACTTGTAACCGATATTTTACGGTTGTAAAATAATTATGGTGTAAAAAGTAACGTTCGTGAAACACTTGTACTTGTAAACTTGTCATTACAATGCTTGTTATCCGTTCACTTGTTACTTGTTAACTGGTTGCTTCGTGAAACGGGGCCCAGACCTTATCGTTATCCAACAGATGAATTGTACGCGGATGTAGATTTACTGACTGTAAGGCAATTGTTTGTGCTAAATACAATATTATACACTCACTCCAAAACTATCTACAACTCAGCGATCCTCGAAAATGTTAGAAGAAAACACCAAATTTTCAGGAATACTACTACCATATGGTCTCCTTACGCAAAACGCCATCAGCTATTTCTAGGTCCATTTTTATATAATAAACTTAATCACATTCTGCACATATATCACATGACGCGCATTAAATGTAAGCAAATAGTAACTAAATACTTACGTACATTAAACTACGAAAAAGTTGAAAATTTACTGAAAACAATAAAGTAGGTAAAATAAAATTCTTGAACTCTTGAATCAAAACACACACCATGCACACACACACTCTCGCGACACATACACACACGCGCACAACCATACGCACGCACATACACACACACACACACACACACACACACACACTGATACACGCTCTTTTCATAGTTGTAAATAATATTATTAGTGCTGTCAAATTTTAATAAAGAGAAAAAGATTATTGTCTTAATATTGGTCCGCCAAAAACAAACTAAAAAAGTATGTTAATTATAATAATTATACTGTACTGTATAATGTCAGTCTGCGGGAGGGCCAGAACTCTGTAACACAGGGATTCCTAGTACAGGTTCTGCTCTCTCACGATGGCAATTTTTTTTTAATGTGATAAGTTTTAGAATAATTGCCACACTAAACGTTTTTTTCAAAAAGTGAGTATTTTTGAAATTTTAAGCACTTTAGTTACTATTCTCGTCATTATTCATTCAATTATGAATCCTTATCTAATTAACTATTATAAGTTCATTCCTTATTAAATTAGCTTTCCATACGTATTTTTTATTTAATTTTAGACACAATAATTTATTTTTTGCATTTTTTTTAATTTTGAGGTCGCGCGTGCGCATCTCTCGTATATAATTACGTAATTAATCGATTTTATTATTTTTTCTTTTTTCATTAAAAATATTACCCAAAACTATTATATATCAAAATAATCTTCAAGAATAGGGCTATCATAATATATATGGTTATTTAAAGTTTTATAAAATAGTTTTTGTGAAATTTTTTTTTTTTAAAATCGGGTCTTCCGCGACCTTCCGAACATTTTCGCGCTTCATTCATTTAATTATTAATCCTTATCTAATTAACTGTTATAAGTTCCTTCTATATTAAATTACCTTTCCATACGTATTTTTTGTTCTCTTGTAGACAGTATATGTCACTCTCCGCAATTTTTTGAACACCCCGTGCGCGCCGGGGTGAGTCATTCCGCAATGGCGGCACCTTTGATATTTGAGATATACTACTTTTTGCTTTTGAAACCCACCACGCTTCGCGTGGCGAACGTTTGAGTGGATAAGATACCTAACAAACCTTGGTATCACAAGTTGAAGACAGCAAGCCGGGAGTTTATATCAGTTATCAATAAACTGAGATTTGGCCACTCTAAAACACCTGCTCATTTAGCGAGATTAAAGATTAATCAAACTGCCGATGCCCAGTGTTTACATTGTGATTCTGAGTTCTGCGATGTCAGCCCTTTTGATATTTGACTGTCCGATCTATGCAGTGGACCGTTTAATTTTAGCAAGTGAAATTAGTGATATAAGTGCATTCAGTGAAAATAGTTCCTCCCGCCGCTTGTCAGACTTACTAAAACATCAAGAAACTTACCAGCCGTTATTTAAATACATTAAAATGACTTTTGGGAGTTTATAATTAACATTAACAAGCATCTGAAAAGAAGAATGAAGAAATGGCTCAAAGGCCTAGAAGCCAAGCCAAAAATATTACAAAAAAAAATAGTTTGTGGTGGGTATCTACCTACAATTTTGAATGTTTTTGAAAATGATATTTTTATCTAAAAAAGAATATTTTCATCACCAGTCCATAAGTAAATTGCATTGATACTGATATAAATACGGTAGATGTGTTAAAATTTTCAAAATGAGTGATATTATTATCTCTGAACCTAAAGATGAAAATGATACATCACAGGTGATTAACTACCGTGTATACCTATAAAAAAATCGTGACCGATTTTTATGACATTTTTTGTGTATACATATAATTGGTAGGTTTGAGAATACCTAGATTAGATTTAGATTCTATACAAATTTGTGTTAGTTCAGTGCATTGGATTCTATTTTCTAGGTAGGATTTTATTAGTTTGAGACAGTTACCGCAGATCCCATATTTAAACAGCTTATCTTTTAGTGGTTTATGATCTACAAAATCAAAATCAAAATATTTTATTCAACTTGGATTTTACAATCTCTTTTGAAAGTCAAGGAAGCTACGCCAATGGTTCACAAGTCTACGGCGGGAGACCTTGTACTGGAAAGAACCAGCAAGAAAACCAGCAAGGGCTATTTTTTTCTCCCTGTATTGTTACAGAGTCGTCAATTGGAAGCTGACCTCAAGGCAAAAATTTGAGCTCAACTTCCATAACAAATGTAGATTTGTCAGTTCTCTTCTTAGTACAACGTTACCAATACTACTTAATGAATAGTTATACACAACAACACAATTATTTACATTATTATCATTAATAATTTCTTCAAATTAACACCAGGCATTGGCATCTTGTAAATAATCGTTGACTTTATAATATCCTTTACTCATCAGTGTCTTTTTTACATGCGCTTTAAACTTATCAAAAGGCAAGTAAGTTACATTTTGTGGGACTTTGTTGTAAAAAGTTATACATTTCCCCATAAATGAGCTTCTAGTTTTTTGGAGCATACATACATTTTCAAATGCCTTCATCTTGTTCATATAGACAGCACATTATAGCCTTCTCGCGTCCATACTAAATGCAGCTCTTCTTACTTGGTGCATTGGTTCACAAATAATCATTTATCATTAAACTCAAATAAAACCAAGTGTATTAAATTTTCATTGCCAAATGTATGTAAAGTGGATACTTTATTGGAATTCATTGATTTTCTTAATTTTTAGGGTTCCGTACCTCGAAAGGAAAAAAACGGAACCCTTATAGGATCACTTTGTTATCTGTCCGTTCGCCTGTCTGTCAAGACCCTTTTTCTCAGGAACGCGTGGAGGTATCAAGCTGAAATTTATTTCAAATACTTAAGTCTACTGTCCCTTGGAGCTGTGAAAAAATCAAACTTCTAAGCCAACGCAATCAAAAGATACAGCCATTTATGCTGCAGATTTTCGACACTCGAAGGGAATCAAAACCTACAGGGTACTTCCTATACACTCAGAATCTTGAAATTTGGTACGAAGTAACGTCTTATAGCACAGATAAAGGAAAAATTGCGAAAACCTGTAAATTTTTAATTTTATACCTACAGGTTTGTACAGAACTCTCGGTGCGCGAGTCCGACTCGCACTTGGCTGGTTTTTGGGTATCACAATAGTTTCGAGATTGCAGTGTGATCGACATATTGAGTCCTTGGCAAACAGACTCAGTTGTGCAGCATATGCAGCAAAAAAATTGAGTTGTTAAAATGGCAAGATTGATTCACTTAGTTCAGTGTTATTTCATATGGAATATTACTGTGGAGATCGGCTAGTAGTATAGAAAGTATTTTTGTACTTCAAAAGAGAGTGCTTTGTGCTGTTGTAATTTACGAGCAAGAGATTTTTTAAGACATGTATTTAGAGAAATTAATATATTGACTTTAGCAAGACTTTAGCATGACTTTAGCATTTGTAAAAATTCTATAAAAAATATAATAATACATTTGATACCAATTTTCAAATTCACTATTTAAAACACAAGAAATGTTCCAATGCAGATTTACAAAAACTAGAAGCTTGTTTATGGGGAAATGTTTAACTTTATACAATATCCACAAAGTGTTACTAATTTGCCATTTCTCTAAAGCACATATAAAAAGACCCTTATGAGTAAATTCTATGATTATTTGAATGCCAAAGCCTTGTGGTAGATATTATTTGTATAATTAATTAATAAGTCCATTACTAATTCTTAATCAGTAGGTGTATAGCAAAACTTCGATAAGGATGTCAGTAATTGGTAGGTACTAACTACGCAGGCCAATAGTGTACTACCCACCCTCCCTTAACCGCATGTGACAAAAGAATTATTACAATACTTAGATTCGATGCTTTTGTCACTCTACGTAGCATCTTCAGGATGTTGTGGCTTTCACTGCACTTGGAGTGCCGACACGAGTGACGAAACGTGTCGAAAAAATTTGGACAATTCAAAAGAGCTTTCTACCAAGTGGTACTTATTTGAAAAAATAATATTTTATTTTGGTTAGAAGTTACAAAAGTTGTCAACAAAAGATTTTGGTGGAAATGTAATGTAACATATTAGAATAAAAGTCCTTGGAATTTTACTATTTTTTTAATGTGAAAATTTCAATAAACTATACTTCTCAATTTTATTTATTCAAACTGGCTTTATTTCAAAACCTGAAATAAACACATCTTTTTACATATAAAATTTTTTAATATCATTTAATGATTAAATTTTAAAGTCATTTTAGAGCAAGTATTCAAATAAACATGTGGTCATAAAAATACCGGCGGGAGACTCTGTACCAGGGTCGTCTACTTGGGTACCTCCGTTTTACCTATTTCTGCCGCAGAGCAGCAGTACTTGTATTGCTGTTCCGGTTTGAAGGGCATATGGCAGTGAAATTACTGGGTACCGTGACTACATGTGAGATATCACAAGTTGGCAACGTACACTGTGGTTCTTGCGGGGGTTACAGTTTTGCTGTAAATCTCACAGGACATGTATTATAGGTGACTGTTACTACTTACCATCAGGTGGACAGTTTGCTTGTTTGCCAACTTCTTCTTCTTCTTCTTCGTCGTACGGGCATTTTCCGCAACTCGACGACTGTGCGCCTGTTTTGCGTCGGAGGGTTGAAAGCTGGATCACTCCAGCCATCCTAGCTCCTCCAGGAAGTTTCCCAGCTCTCGAAGGTTGCCCAGGACGTCCTGGAGGGTACCCGGGCTGCCCAGGTACTTTGCCCGGTAAGTTGCCACCTCTCTGCATTCTAGCAGCACATGGGCAGCTGTCTCCTCTGCCTCCATGCATGCTCTGCATAGAGGACTGTCCGTGATACCTAGGTTAAAAAGGTGCCTGTTAAAATTGCTGTGTCCCGTTAATGCACCCGTGATTAGGCGCAAGCGAGGTTTTTCCAGCTGTATTAGGGCCTTGGAGAGACGAGGATCAACTCGGGGTAGTGCGAGCTTTGCCTGTCTGCACTCCTCCAGAGCGCTCCAATATTGCTCGTGTAGGTAGTGTGTGCGTTCGCATACCTTACCTTTGAACCAACTCAATGGGATTGGGATGATTGGCTCCGGTCCAATGGGTGCCATGCTCGATCCCCAACGAGCAAGTTCATCTGCTGCGTCGTTGCCCCTCGCGCCGCTGTGCCCCTTTATCCAGTGAAGGGTAATGTTATTTGTCGTACCTGCCATATTTAGGGCTGTGTGACATTCGTGTATCAATCTCGCAGTGGTGACTGCACTTTCTAAGGCGTGCAGTACTGATTTGCTGTCCGAGTGTATAATTATATTACAGTTGGTTACCTTCCTTTCTGTAATTGCTCTGGCCGCCAGCAGAATGCCCATGCACTCTGCTTGAAAGACGGTGTTGTATGTGCCTAGAGGCATGGATATGTGTATGTTAAGATCTTCTGAGAAGACACCTGTACCTGTACCATACCCTGTTTTAGATCCATCGGTGAACACTTCCAATGCCTTATGTGTGACACTGCGGTTTTGCTGCTCTACCAGATGGATTTTGTATTTCTTATCAAAAATGTAGACAGGTTTTATTCTGTCGCAAGCTGCGTTCACAAGTGGAGTTTCTACCCATACCTTCAATAGGCCATCAAAGTGTTTTACCTTGTTGAAGTTAACTTGATGGAGTTGTTCCAGTCTCAACGCTGCCATCGCCGCTTCTTGTTGGATATGCAAGCTCAGCAGAGTGATGTTTAGCATCACTTCTAGGGCAGCTGTTGGTGTTGTCCTCATGCAGCCAGTGATGGCACAGCATGCCAAACGCTGGAAGCTTTGTAGTTTTTTCGCACAAGTCGTCTGATTCGTCTTCGGCCACCAAACTAGTGCTCCATAACTTACCATCGGTCTTATGACGACTGTATACAGCCATTTCATTATTTTAGGGCTAAGACCCCAGCGCTTGCCCACCATCTTACGGCTTTGCCATAAGGTGATGCTTGCGGCTTTGATCTTACTTTCGATATGGCTATTCCAGTTTAATTTACTGTCTAGTATTATGCCTAGATACTTTACCTCGTTTGACAGTGTTAACGTGGTACCAAAAAGTTTGGGTGGATTATGGTGACCTGCATTCCTTTTATTTGTAAACATTACCAGTTCTGTTTTAGCGGGGTTCACAGACAAGTCATGTTGTCTGCACCATCCTTCCAGAACCTTCAGTCCCGCTTGCATGGTATCGCAGACCATGTTTGCCAACTTAGTTGCAATAAAAAAAATATAATAAATATATAAAAGCTATTTATTTATTAAATTTAATGTTATCAAATGATCAATTCATACTGTCTGGGTCATTTGTCATTTGATGAAGTTCACCAGTATAGATTGGAACATTATAAAGGAAATATGCATTGCTGAATATTAACCATTAAATTTATTGATAATGTTGCAGAATCTTCAGCTGCCAATTCCATTGGATGGTAAATCTAAACTCCGCAAATGGCTTAATATGAACTTCCGAATTGAAATGACTGATGGCAGAGTACTTATAGGTGTATTTTTGTGCACTGATCGGGATGCTAATGTAATTCTTGGTAAGTCATAATATTGCACTGCATACTTTATATTGTCATGGTATGGACTCTGGTTTCTAATTTATCCATTATTCTATGTACCTAAATAACAAAATAAAATTTAAGAAATTCTTATCATCATACCAATACCATCAAGTAATTTAAACATCTTTAATGTAAAAACAAGACATACATATACCGGGTGTAACGGAATACTGCAATAATATTTAAGGTTGTTGATTAACAAAAAAAATGTTTTATGACTATTCTTCGTATTTTTATTATATGCCTACTTTCGATTTAATAAGCTTAACAGTTAAGCATATTAAGTCAAATGTAGGCATACAATAAAAATACAAAGAATAGTCATAAAACATTTTTATTGTTAATCAACAACCTTAAATATTATTGCGGTATTCCGTTACACCCGGTATATACAAAATTTTAAATAGAATAGAAAAATACTGGCACTTTACGTGCAGGTGTATGTGCAAGCCCAAAATTAATGCACAAATGTACAAGCAACCCATTTAATGCAAGGACACGAAGAATGGATGTAGGGATGGTAGCCAGTTGATCAAACGTAATTTCTCTGTAGCCAGGATGGATCATAGAAAAACTTTTATCTTGGTCTCCAAAACATGGTTGAAGAGAGTCCTCAGGCTGTACAAGATCCATCTTACAGATTGAAACTTTCCTGAGACCTGAATGAGGCAATGGAGTATTACTTCATTCTGTGCGACTGTTGACAATAGAAGACCAAATAAGGATTGTGAGGGGTAGTCATAGTCATAAACTTTATTGCATCATATTGGTGTACATTTAGGTGTTAAGTATTATGAATATCGAACGCAATATGAACCCTGCGGCTCGTTGGTCGTTTCGGCCTACGCCCTAATGCATGTTTTAAACCGGTCGATTCGTCCCACTGAGATGATTTTGCAATTTGTACAGTCGCTGTGAAAAGTGTTTTTGAAACTTAAGTCAATATTCACTCGTCATATGGTAAAGCAAAGCGGTCGAGGAAGCTTTAGAAAACTTACTTGAATAAAATATGATCATTAGTGTTTTATTAATTATTTATTTATTTGCTTGCTTACTACATGTATGTATTTATAGGTGTTTACAATTTTATTTACATTGTATCAGTACATGCACCCTACAAGGGCACTGCATAGCTAATAAACAAAAATATATTATTATGTCGAGATAATTCTAATAGTTTACAATATAACATAGGTACACAATAATTAAAATTTCCACAGCAATTTAGAAGGGAGGATGGCATTATTAATTAATTAATTGATATAACAGTATTTTTTATATTACATATTTTTATGATTTTTTTTTATTTATATTATAACTATTGCTTGAAGCTAAAGAGGCAACTAATATGCCGTGAAGGTTTAGTAAATCGACAAACGAATATCCTTTGTATGATAACACTTAAAATAAAATAATCTTCATTCAATATAACTTGATAAAATGGTTTTCTGAATCATCCAACTCTTTTTACATTTTACTTTCAGGATGTGTTTTGTTAATATATGTCTAGTTTAATTAAATTATCGTTTTTAAGCGCTATATATGTTTATAGCTTTATTAGCCTTATAAGTTCGTATAATTTAGTTTTCACATTCTAGTATTTTCTTAAAATTTGGTGACATTATTAGAAATTAACATTTTGTGATTTAGGGTAAAGTTAAAATGTGTCGGCGCCCAAATGTATTGTATTTGAATGCAGTTTAGTCCAAGGTCAACAGGTCCTTTTGTGCGAATATACAAATATTTGATGTTAGCCAATGACGGTTAAGAGGTCCTTACGTATCATTGGCTAATTTTTACGTGAAGAAGTTCTTAACTGTCATTGGCTGATAATTTCAAATATTCGTAATCGCACAAAAGAACTAGTTGACCTTGGACTGATAAGAACCCGTGCCGTCACAGGAAGGGCTGGATGCATTTCTTTACTTCTTTATTACCTAGTTATTTGTTTACCTCCGTGACGAAAATAAAAAAAATAAAAAAATTAAAATTGTAGCATTTTTTGGACAAATTAAGTAAATTCCGTATTTTTTTATTGTCTTAGAAGAGTTTCCGTAATAAGCTTTCTAATTAAATATTTTTTATATTTGTCTCTCTTAGAATCGTCAAAATGAATGAAGTTCAGCCTTCAACGTCACGTGGCTATCCGACACTATTTATTGGAAATACAAAACGGGGTAGTCAAAAGATAATAAGGCATGGTTACGAGTACGATTTAAAAATAAAAAATATAGATAGATTAATGTTGTGGCGTTGTACAAACAGAATATCATGCTTTGCGACGTTAAAGACCTCTACAGATCTAAAAGCTATAATACGCGAAACAAACTACTCCCATGCACCGATGTCACCTGAAGATACTGATGTAAAAATACAGATACATAAGTGCATAAAGGCTGTTGAAAAAAAATTGTCTGATCAAATTCATTAAGTGATTAAACTTATGAGTGTCATTTAATTATGGTGTATCATTTTTTAGTTCTATAACTTTTTCACTCGACTGTACTTAAACACGCAAATTTCTACTCATTTGTTGAACGGGCCGAAACGACCAATAGAAAATAAAAAAAATAATCGAACTGTCGTTTCGTCCCGCGGGCCGAACATCGCGTAGGACGAAACGACCAACGAGCCACCCTGCAAGGGCGTTGCAACTCTTAAAAAATTAGCTTTGAAATTTTTATTAAGTAACATTACTAGATTATACTAAACTCTATACATTAATAAAGTAAGATCTAACTTAAAAATTATTTTATATCATGAAAACATTTTTCGACCAACAAATCTTTCAATTTTTTATAGAAACATCTATCATTTTTAATTATTTTTATATAATTGGGTACTTTATTATAAATTTTTATCGACATATGGTAGGTACCAGAACTGACCATTCGCAATCCAGTAAAAGGTAGGGTTAATTTATTTCTATTTCGTAAGTTACATGTTAAGGAACTAAGGTTATCATCTCTTTGTTCATATGCAAAGCTATTCTTACGCACTAATTTACAAATCTCTAAAATGTATAATGAAGTAAGTGTGAGTATCTTATATTTCCTGAAGTAAGGTCTACAACTCTCGGTATCCGTAATGTTTGCCAAGATACGTATCAACTTCTTTTGCAAGATGAAAAGGCAAGGTATTTTACAGAGTCCACAGTGGTTCTGCTTGGCCCTAAATCCAATTGGTACAAATTGTGTCAACTTTTCTACACGGATAAACTTAATTATTTGCTCCCAATGATCAGAGACTAGCAGAAAATAACTGAGGTTTTGAATAGCTCTGGTATTAATTTTGGCCTGGATAAGTGTGTGGTCATTTATGTGAATAGAGGTTGAGTGTGGGGAGTAACTCTCAACTCTCTGGGGTTTGGTATGTAAAGCATCTGGTATATAAGTAAACCATAATAAATAATTAGATTGCTGTACTAAATATAAATAATTGGATTCTATATTTCACAAAAAAAACTTCTAGATCACCATTGGTGAAGACACTGAAAATTTCAAATTTCAAGAGTCTTAAGCATCGCCACGCAGTGGGCCGTTATCGGTATTTTAAAGGTTACATTTCGGGGAGTGTTCCCAAGAGCTGTTTGATCTTATTCCACCATCTCCCTTTTACTACCGAGGCACCCAGAGAACGGCAAAGACCCCTACGTAGTAGAAATTCCACTTGTCCGTACGAAGCGTTTTGCTACCACTTTTTTAATGCGTACTGCGAGGGAATGGAATTCTTTGCCGTCCTCTGTGTTCCCACCTCACTACAACCCGGGTCTTTTCAAAACTAGAGTGAATCGGCACCTAATGAGTAGGCACGCTCCACCTTTGCTTACCATCAGGCAAGATGAGGACAAGTGCCTACCCATAAACTATAAAAAAAACAATATAGTATCAAAAAATAGTAACAGGACTCCCTATTTATAAATCCAGTGCAGTACACAATAAACTTTGGATTATTATAATTTTCCCAATTACAATTTATTTCTCAGGAGCCTGTGCGGAATACCTGGCAAATGGTGAAGGCGAGACTGAAGAACCCCGAGTGCTTGGTTTGGTAATGGTCCCTGGCAGGCACATAGTATCTATACAATTAGATGATACTACTCCACCACAGACTTACTATTATGAAGAATGACTCCTGGTCTGTGATATTTTAAAAAATACAATTTATTATTGTTGTTTAGTATAATATTAAATTGCTTCAGTGTAGTGTTCTTCTCATTCATATTATATCTCAAAGTTAAGTGTTCTTTCTGCATCTACTTATGCTATATAAATGTTACTTTGGTAATGAATAAACTTAACAGAGTCTGAAAATGTTATACATAATTAATATAGTCAATAAGTCTGTAATTTGTGTGTGATTATTAAGTTTAATTCCAGTAATATTTTAGGAAACTGATGACCTCACTCCTAACAACAGCTGTTTTACAACATTGATTTCAAAGTAAATATTTTTACATTCACTAATGAATGGATTGTAGTCATCCACATCATATCTCCTATAACTTTCTAGTATTGTGTCTATCTCTTTACAAAAAATAGCAATAGTTGTTTTAGGATTATCTAAATATGTGCAAAGGAATTCTTCATTCAACATCTTGCGCAGACACAAATATGGATGCACACTCCTTTTACTGTTAGATAAATTCATATAAAAATATGTGCTTGCACTTCTAACATCTTCGTCTTCATCTTGTAAAAGAACAACTAATGATTTCAAACATGTCAGTTTAATTGAATTAGGTGTTTTAGTAAATATTTTGGCAAACTCATTATTTGCCAATGCAGCTATATATCTCATTTCAACGTCAGATTTTTCTGGATTACTCAATGATAATATAATATTTGATAAGGTTTCTATTATATCAATAGGTAACTGTTCAGCGATAGATGCAAGATATGGAATTGCATTACTTACTCTATATGCATAGTCTTTCTTGTTTAATATGTATTGTATAATATTGTTATTGGGTAAATTCTCATAGCATTTTACTGTCGATGATATATGAAACAGTATCTTCCATGTAACAATGCTTTCAAATGTATTTTGGAAATTAAGAAAAGCAGAATTCACAATCTTTAAATTTTCTTCTGAAACATTTTGCGATTTCAATTTCTTTAAGACATAAAAGCAGTACTCATCAAAATCGCATTGTTTAGAAACTGAACTTAAAACTTTTAGTATTTTGTCCCATGATGAGTGCATAATGCATTTAATGAGACGTGATTTTGCCCAGTGATATACTCCAGGAGCATGAATATTGCACTGCAGTTCTGATAGTGTCTCATCAATGTTCTGTACAGCATTATGATCTAAAAGCTCCTCATATTGCTGCCGACATACATAAGAATGTTTTCCTTTACTCAAACCTAATTTTAATTTATTTTTTATTTCACTTAAATTTTCCTGGTGATTTTTCGATGAATAATGCTTGTGGCAATGTAAAACGAGTATAAGGGCGCCATGGAGAAAATTTTCATTTTTTATTTCACATTCTACTATTGTTTTATAAATGGTCTCAAAATCGAAAATATTGAAGATGCATTTTGCTGTTAACCTACGAATCGTGAATATAGGACTGCCTAATAGACCGGTTAGACTTTGTAATAATTCTCCATCTTTGATTTCTTGTGTAGTATCAAATGAAAATTTGTATCGTTTTGCAAAACTTGCCATTACATTTAATACAGGCATAACATTAGAATGAGCCTGTACCGTGTCATTATCTGTATTGGCTGTTTTTAGGCTGTCTTTCATATGTTCCCATAATTTCGGTGAATGTGTCAGGAATTCATCACAGGCCACTGTAGCTATAGTTTCGTTATCAGTTCCCGATGCTTTCTTCTGACCAATAAGCTTCGGAATCAAAGCACCATAGAGTTGCAGTGCTGCATTTCTGAAATAAAAAACTAGATGTCTGTCTTCAGTGGCGTAACTATAGGACGGTAGGACTAGCAAAATGCCACGGGCTCCCGACCTAAGAGGGCCCCGGCCCAAGAGACCGCGACCGCGAGCTCAGAAAAACCTAACATTTTTAACAAAATTTAGTACATAAGTACTTAAAAATTATATTTTTTTGTGTACTTAAAATCAATTAAAATAACTAAAGACCAAATTCAAACTAATTATTAAGTTTCAAATCACATTCAAAACAAAAAGACGTCTATCAATTCTACCGGGAGGGCCCCATCAAAGAATTTGCCACGGGCCTCAGATGATTAGTTACGCCTTTGACTTTTTAGCTTTAATTGAATTTGAGCAATTTCATGTTTGATATAGCTAACACTTTTAACTTAAATTTACCTTATCTGCCAATGTGAGCTCGTTAAATTTGCGAATGCTATTTCCGCTAATTCCACTGAGTAATACATCGTCTCAGACGATAGACTACTATCTGTTACTATTCTTGTTAGAAAGTGAATGTAAATAGCTTTAGGCACATCTTTTTTACTTTCATTGAGATTATTAGGTGTCTCCCTGGTGTTGTTGCACGATTCCAATAAAGTATCCATAAAATAATGAAATAAAGGCTGTAAAAGAAACAAAGTTACCACACTAGTGAAAATTTACAATAATACCTTTTGATATGTTTGTCCAACCTACCTTGCCTCTTTTCATATCACTAGACACTATCCTATGAATCATGATGGAGAGGCCAGCACCTCTTCGAGTAACGGACGCCATATTGGCGTAAGATATCAAATCCTTGATTTTGGATTTGAGAAGAGAAAGTGGAATTTTCGACAACCCGGAATCGTAAGGTAACGACGTCAAATACTGGATGGCTCGACCTAAATAAACGTAAGTATTTATATTACCTTTTATAAATATAAATTACGTAAACCTTAATATAGCTAAGTTTAGTTTAGAGAGTAGAATCCACTTAGATTCCACTAATAACAAATATGGGTCAGATTTTATCCAAAATTAAATTTTCAACTGCACTGCGATTTAAATTTACATCGTCTTTTTCTCTTATTGGCGACGTGACGGCTAAGTGGCAACATCGTATTCGTAGGCGCACGACTATAGCGTTTTAAATTTGTGTTTTAAAATGCAACAAAACAGAAAAATTGACATCTTCGTAAATATTCCGCGAGAATTTTACTTATTAGTAATTTATGTAATTATTTTAAAATAACAGTTACTTGGGGTGTCTGAGGCTATGCGCTATCTATTTAGTTAATGTATTGTATACCTACTGCTTCTCAAAACAAAAAAGACAAATTTCACTGTTTTCGTGCTCTTCGATTCTTACTGAGTATAGACTGCATGATAATTTAAAATCAGGCGGTCAAGAGTGAACCCCGTCCACCATACAAAAAACCTTGTGACAACTGATAGATAGCATCGGAGATCCTTACATAAAGTTGATAAATACAGCACTTAATGTTATGTTATGTAATTGCAATATTCTGCACAGTTTTGAACCACGCCGTGAGTAGATAGCATCTCGTGGTTGGGCACGTAGTGTAGCTGAAGAAATAATGGAATTGGTAACTTATCAGAGACGCTTTGTTTATATTCCATTAACCTACAAGCCTACAACAGATCAACTCTTCACATTCATAGGATACACGATGATAAGGCAAGACGAACATCTTCCGGTTTCTTCAACTACCAAGAAAAAACCTATTTATAATGGTGATAAATGAAGATAGTTGTAACCAAAGAGAATGACATAGCTAGACGAACGAAAGGCTGATTTAGAGGAGACCATGTCAGATGCCATTTCGCGATAATAAATGAGACACGAACACGCTTTACTTTAACTTGCGGCACAATTCCCGCGCGGAACAGTGATTTTACAAACGACAGTGTAAAATTTGATAAACCAGTCACTTACTTAAGGTCTCATCACAGAATCAGTTCAGTATTTACATGTTAAGTCTGCATTTCAGGAATTACAAATTTTACGTAATTCAATTAAGAATGACATACCTAATGCAGCACCAGCGGCCTCAATAACACCTTTGTGTCTCGAAGTTTCTAAAACATGTATCATTATAATAAGACATTTTTCGCACTCTTTCTCTTGGTCATTTTCGAGTAATTGAATCAAGAAGGATGATAGATCACATGATGCCTGTAAATAAAATACATATCACTTTAAATGATAACTACTTCACATTCATTATATTGTTACACATTAGTTATTCTTGTACCTTCACATTGAACCATAAGCAATTGAGAACAATTTGTTGAAGCCCAGAAATTTTTGTTTGATCGTTTTCATTTAAAGGACTGTAGCCAGATTCAACAATTATATTTTGTATCATAGCACTAATCTTTGAGAAATCTGAGCTTGCTGTTTCTTCGTCACAGGTAAATTGTTTGGATATATCTTCCAAAATATCTAAAAAATCTGGTAGTGCTATTCCTAGCAGGTGTATGTTATATGAATTTTGTTTCGCAACTTTAAGTACTTCAAGTAGAACACCTAATAAGGAATGCAATTGTCTGCCAGTCTCAATACTTTCTACTACATTATGTTTCATTTTGTGTTCTGTTTTCAATTGATCATAAATATAAGAGAAAATATCACCCAAACTGTTTAGTTCTGTAGTAGAACATGACCCCTTCATGAATAGATTGGCCAATAGCTTGAAAATGGTCTGTCCACAATTTATTTGAAAGAAAAATTTACTTTTAATCTGAGTCTTAGCATCTTCTATGAGGTAATTGATACTTTGTGATGTCATTTTATGTGAATAGCGATCTTGTAGTATTTGTATAGTTGTCTCTCGAATATCGTCAGCAGGATCTTTTAGAATATTAAACAATATCTGTATGAACTGCTGGCTATAAAGGAGTAAACAGTTATTTTCATTCAAAAAAGTCAATAGTTGCAATTTAGTTTTTCTTAACACCTGTTGCTTTTTCCTTGGTACATCTTCAATTAATGAAAAGAGGTAAATATTGCATAATTTCAGTGTAGTTATCTTTCTTTGATAATTACCATTCAGATTTAATGAGTAAATAAAAAAAATCTGCAGTTTTTTGTAAAATTCAAGTAATTCTTTTGTGTTTTGTTCACTCCTGCTTTTTATTGTAAATAATGTTTTTGTTTTATTAATAAAGTATTTAAAGTTGTTCAATAAGCTGATTCGTAATACAGTACAGTCAGAATTAACATTATTCTCAATGTAATTTAAAACTAAGTCATACTCAAACAAGGTTAGCATATGTTTACAGTTTGATGTAGATATGATATCGAAGGCTAGCATCCGTATTTCAGTTTTCCAATGTTCTAGAGCTTGTGTCACTACATTATCTGTTTCGCATGTTTCATTAGAATATTTATATGTTACGAGTCCTAACTTACTACCTTGTTTCAACAAGCTTAAGTAGCTATATAATATTTTTTCTGTATCTTCAAGCTTTAATAACTCATCTATTAATATGTTTGCTAGTCTAGGGAATTTTTTAAATGTCTGTAGACACCAGTAGTTGCTAAAATTTTCTATAGCTTTGTTATCATTACTCTTTAGGATCCTTGTAATATCATTTTGAAATTTGTCACACCAATCCTCATCTGAGCTGAGATTATTAATGATGGTATAATACATGTCTGCTCCTGCTGAGACTAAACCTGGTTTGTGCAAGCTGTATACAACACCTTTTATCAATTTTGTCTCAACAGTTTTATGTACTAGATTGTTGTAGCTCAGACCTATGATTTCTGCAAACATCAAATATTTAGCTTTATTCCAAGAAAAACTGCTGATTTCCCGTAACATAGAGTCATATAAAGCTTCATCCAGAATCTTAGTAAGTTCTTTGAAGATTTGCTTATTTAAATCTCTTACTCCAGTAATAGGATTTTCCCAATTGTGGTTCACTAAATTAAGCAATCTTTTTAAATTATTTTTAGTGTAAACAACATGTTGATACTTAGTTGACAATACTTTTTTGAAGGAGTATATGGTTTTGAAAGCAAGAAATGTATATTTTGAGTATTCATAGCACAACAAAATCAGTAAGTCTACTGTTTTTGCCAAGAGTTCATCAATATTTTGATATTCAATATGTTTATTTATTGTTCCATTATGAATCAAGAACATAGATTGAAACATTCCATACATTAAAGACATAACTTGTGATGTTTCTGCTTTTATTGATTGTTTGAGATTATTTTTTCTTGAATATATTTCATTATTTATCAATATCAATATTTTTCTCAAATACATGTCTTGTTGGGTTCTTAAACTTAATGCTGCATAGAAACATGTTGCACAGAGTAACTGATCATCATAGTTCTTTAATCCTTCTGTGAGATGCTCCCATAGAATATCAGTCACATTACACCAAACATTATCTGTACAATTGGGTGCACTTTTTTGCCTCAATCTCGATAAAACTTCCTAAAAGGAACAAATAAAAAATAATAGTCAAAGCACTTCATTTAATCTATTATGTGTCATTTATGGTTGCTATTTACCTGTAGCACTTCTATTTGTATATGGCTTGTTGGAACACTGATTTTGGAAATGATACCAGTAATATCTGCCATGGTCTATCTAAAAAGGAAAGATGACCGTTGTTTCAATGTTAACAATATAAATGTTTTCACTTATTTCAACATACATTGCTGTATTAATGTAAATAGAATAAAATTTTAATGAATCCATTTTGAAGTCAGATATTAAAATAAACTTTGCCTTGGTGCTAGTACTAGTAAAATTTAAGCTTCATTTGAGGTATTAAAGGTTAACTTATCAATAAATAAGTTGAATTGATAATATGATTACTATAAGTATATATTTTTATTATTATCTTATTCTATTGAAATCTGTTAAAATAAAAATCCAATTATTGCATTGCCATACTTTACTACATAAGCTAAATATTTACAAAAAAATAAATAAACAATGTTTTATTGTAATGAGTAAGAATTTCACTGGGAATCTTTGATTGGCTCATAACCTTCTTTTTGCATTTTTTCTTTGAAGACATTGAAATCTCGCTTTCTATCAAAATGTGTCACCCACTGTGTGGGACAGGAGTTTTCAAACACTCTCCTTAGTTCTGAACATAATTTGGGCTTTAGGGAACTGTCTTTAATATTTTCATTGTCTAAACATTCCCAGTAACGGTCTCTAGCATCCCAGCACATTTGTCGCTGTTCTTTGGTTGGGTATGACATCCTTAATTCAATAGTTACCTAAAACGGACGAAATTTTATCAAAAATTCTACTAGGCACCTACCCAAATAGTTGTGGAACACTTGACAATAAATCATACCTATGCAATATGATTCTGTATTAGAAATTCACTTTTCGGGTGCTTTCTTAATTGCGATTGGAATAATATTCAATTCAGTTTAATATACACAATTTTATACACTTACACTAGGGTTGCCAACCCGTAATTTAAAAAACTAGGATTTGAAGTTGGAAAAACCAGGACCATTCAGTGTCAAAACAGGACGCAGTAATAGAGTTGCAATAGTTAAATTAATAATAATATGTTGTGAAAATAGGTGAATTTGAAATTCAAGATATTAAAATAATCATATATTTTAATAAAAGTATTTGAATAAAATTATACGAATTGAAAACTAGTTATCAAAAACCGACTTCAAAAACACTAAAAAGTTAAAAATAATATAAGAATAGGTACAGACAACATCACACTTCTATAAGAAGAAGTATATTGAAGAGGAAAATCGAAAAGGAGGAAATCGAGGAAAACTCAGTTTTTTCACTAAAAAGATGTCATTCACTAAAATATATACAGGGTGTCTCAGAAACAATGGATAAACCTTTAACTGTTGATAGGTTTCGTCGAGACCTCTCTAATCTCAAATTTTGACTTTAGTAAAAATATCTCGGTTTTCAAGATATTTGATAGTTTATGATATTTTTTAAAAATGCCACTTTTGGTTGGTTTTTAATGTGCCATTTTTACAAATACGGACTTTTTCTGATTCAGGTTTTTTTAGCTTCTAACGGAATAGTTCAGCTATCAATAACAGTGGTTAAAATTGAGCTAGCTAATCACGAAGTGCTTGGAAAAAACAATGTTCCAAAAAAAATTAAACAAGAAATTATTTTTCTTCGTGTTTGGTCTGCTACCATGTAAAAAAATGTATGACGCTCATCCTGCCCATTATCTTAAAAAAATGCTTAGTTATTCTAGTTTCAAAAAAGGTATGATAAACTTATGCTTAATGTATCTTTGAACTTTTATTACTGCTTGAATAGCAAATGGTATGAAAATTTTAAAAAGATTGTTTGTCGGATTAATTATTTTTCGGATTAATTTTATTCGGTTAATTTAGTTTTCCAGTATTAAGTTTATGCTTTCTTGACTTTCTGACTGGTTGAATAGCAAATAAAATGAAAATTTGAAAAAAAAAAGGTTTTTTTTCCACTAATAAGCACTTAAAGCTTATTTGTAAACATTCGTTTGCGAGTCACAGAGTTGAGAAACGTGTTTTTTTTGTGGCCCCTGCCTGCCACATGTCTCATCCACTATGCGCAATCAAAAAGGAGCCTTATCATTAACAGCACATGAGTCATAAGCATTTGCAACCTTACCTGCTATCGAATTTCCTGGAAGGACTTTTTTTACCTGCGTCTGATCATTGGGTTCTTTGTTACGATTGTTAGTGTCCTTCTGAACTCCGGTTGTGACCCACGCGTGTTTTCTGTATTCGAGAGATTCGATAGAGCTTCGATGATTTTAAACGACATTTTGCTGTGATTTTGGACTTGTCTAGCTTTGCGATTCGGATATTGTTTGTGCTGTGAAACCTCTTGACAACTGGTGATCATATGGACTTGGCTAGCTTTACGATTTGGATATTGTTTGTGCTGTGAAACCTAACTGACAACCAATACATAACACTGAACATGCCTAGACATCAGTACACGTCGCGCAAATATGCAAACATGCATTTCGTTTATGGCGAATGTCGAGGAAATGCTAACGCTGCTGCTCGTCTGTACGCAGAGAGGTAAGATTATTTATTTTCTCTTTAATTCTATCAATCTTATTTTTTTTTAAATCACACACATTTATTGCAACTTTAGTTAAACGTATCAGGATGGGTCTTACATTATGTTATCCTTCTAAAAATAGTCACACGCCGTGTTATTAGATTTTAAAATTAAATGAATTAGTAAATTTAATAACGTCATTTTTTGTATTAGGTACCCCAACGCACGTCACCCGGACTATCGAGTTTTTGCTCGGGTACATAATTCGTACTGCGAAGGGAGGCTTCCAGAAAGAGGCATTGGTGGTGCAGGGCCAGGAAGACCAGAAAGAAACGACGATGAAGAAGTAGTAGTCCTCGACGAAATAGAAGAAGATTCAACACGTTCTGTGCGTGGAATTGCACGTCGAACCGGCATTAATAGAAGCAAAGTGCATCGCATATTGAAAAAATACCTTTTGCACCCTTTCCATATTCATAGGGTCCAAACTCTACAGCCTGCTGACTATCCGCGCAGGATTGCATTCTGCAGAATCATGTTAAATAAAATAAGGGAGGACCCGCAATTTTTCAATAAAATTTTATGGACGGATGAATCCTCATGCCGGAGAGATGGATATTTCAACATCCACAATCTACATAGCTGGCAAGTTGAAAACCCACATTTGATGAGGGAAGATCGGTCCCAAGTTCAATTTAAAGTTAACTTGTGGACTGGGATTATTGACGGACAGGTGATCGGGCCATATGAACTTCCAGCTACACTGAATAGTGAAATTTACCTTAATTTTTTACAAAATCATTTACCCGGCATGCTAGAAGATGTCAATTTAGAAGTGAGGCGGAGAATGTGGCTTCAAAATGATGGGTGCCCAGCGCTACTAGTACTAACTACGCTATACTACGCTATACGCTATAGTACACTAACTACGCTATAGTAGTAAGAAATTATTTAAATCAACACTTCCCACAAAGGTGGATAGGCCGGCTCGGCCCTATTTTATGGCCGCCCAGATCGCCGGATCTAAATCCCTTGGATTTTTTTTATTGGGGATGTCTGAAAGACCTTGTCTACGCGAGGCCAGTATCCTCAATAACAGAGTTGCGTACTCGCATACAAAATGCAGCTGCACACATAAAAACGTCTGGTTACGCGCGCCGCATCAAACTTTCTTTTATAAAAAGATGTAGGGCGTGTATCAGAGCGCAAGGACGCCAATTCGAACATTTATTGTAAATTTAATAAAAAATTAAAATTTCATGTTGTTTTATTTCAAATTCTTTATTCAAACTAAGAATTAATAACTATTCCGAAAAAAATCTTTTTAAAATTTCATACCATTTGCTATTCAAGCAGTAATAAAATTTAAGAGATACATTAAGCATAGGTTATCATACCTTTTTTGAAACTAGAATAACTAAGCATTTTTTTAAGATAATGGGCACGATGAGCGTCATACATTTTTTTTACATGGTAGCTGACCAAACACGAAGAAAAATAATTTCTTGTTTAATTTTTTTTGGAACATTGTTTTTTCCAAGCACTTCGTGATTAGCTAGCTCAATTTTAACCACTGTTATTGATAGGTGAACTATTCCGTTAGAAGCTAAAAAAAACTGAATCAGAAAAAGTCCGTATTTGTAAAAATGGCACATTAAAAACCAACCAAAAGTGGCATTTTTTAAAAAAATCATAAACTATCAAATATCTTGAAAACCGAGATATTTTTACTAAAGTCAAAATTTGAGATTAGAGAGGTCTCGACGAAACCTATCAACAGTTAAAGGTTTATCCATTGTTTCTGAGACACCCTGTATATATATTTTTAATATTGCAGAAAGTTGGCAAACAAGCAAACTGCCCACCTGATGGTAAGTGGTAACAGTCGCCTATAATACATGTAGCTCCTGTGAGATTCGCAGCAAAACTGCAACCCCCACAAGAACCACAGTATACGTTGCCAACTTGTGACACCAGATGTAAAGTCACAGTACCCAGTAATTTCACTGCCATATCTTACCCTTCAAACCGGAACACAGCAATGCAAGCACTGCTGCTTTGCGGCAGAAATAGGTAAGACGGAGGTACCTAAGCAGACGACCCTAGTACAGAGTCTTCCTCCAGTAATATAAAAAATATTTTACAAAACATAAAAACCGACTTCAAAAACACTGAAAAGAAGTGACAAATTTTTGGTAGTCTTAAAATAGAAAGTCTAAAAAAAAAGGTTTTTATTTTTTGTAAAATGTTTTTTATTTTGGGGTTTAAATTGGGGTTTCCCTCGATTTTCATGGGATCCCATCATCAGATCCTAACTTTGGTGACCTTGGGACCACCCCAGGAGTATACTATTGAGTATATTATCGAATACCAAAAGAATTTTCAAAATCGGTCAACAATTGGCGGAGTGATCGCCTAACATAAACACAAAACACGTTGGACACACCTAAAAATTTCTTCTTCTTTCTTCACACCTAAAGATTTTCATGGGATCCCATCATCAGGTCCTAACTTTAGTGACCATGGGACCACCCTTGGAGTATACTCTATCGAATACAAAAAGAATTTTGAAAATCGGTCCACAACTGGCCTCGTAAGCGCATAAAATACACACAAAAAAAAACATCCGCATCGAATTGAGAACCTCTTCCTTTTTTGAAGTTGGTTAAAAATATAAAGCAAGCACTTTAGTTTGTAACATTTTTTTAAACTAAGGTTAGTTATAGTATCTAAAAAATTCTAATATTAACTACAAACTTATTTATTTTTACTATACTTTTCAACCCCACCAATTTCCTTCAGTATCTGTGGTTGAGTTAACAAATAATCATAAAATTGCGAATTTTAAAATTAAATATCCCAGGACGCTGCTTAGAAACTATTCAGGACATCCCAGGACACCACCAAAACTAGGACATGTCCTGGGAAAACAGGACGGTTGGCAACTCTAACTTACACAAATAACCTACAAAACCATCGCTTGCTGGCTAACCGCACAGATTAGAGAGAGAATGTCTGTCTGCTAGCCGGCCGCAGGCACAGAACATAATTGACATAATTACTCCTTAGACTATAGATACCAATAGACATGAAATACCTACGAAAAAAGCGTGCCAGCATTTGGGTTGGTGCTCTAAGATGGCGGAAAAAAACTAGGGACGCAACATCCAAGATTCCACACTTTTTATGTTTTTCTTTAAAGAATTCATTAAAAAAATCAATAAAAAACGTATAACTAAAATGCACTCACAAATAATGCTCACCGACTGATATTTTAGCACAATAACAAACACGGTGCTTTGTAATGGCGGACTGAACTGGACGCAGACACATTAACACATATAATAACATTGCGAATCCATTGGTGTACTTAATCCGAGTAATTACTCCTAGCGGAGGCCGCAGGCCGCAGGCGAATGATCCACAGATTATTAATTTTATTAGACTTGTGCAGAGGCGCGTTCCAGGGCCTTCGCGCGAAGTACAACTTTTCGCTCTAACCCCGTTCAATGCCTTCGAGCGTGACAACCGGGTGAAACAACCGGCCCGTTCAAGACCTTTGAGTGTCGGCGCGAGTTACAACCGAACAACCATCGAATTTGATGGTTGTAAAACGCTCTGACGTTTATGACTGAAATACTCTTAGGTGATTGGATGATATTGGCGGCCATATTCTATAATGTCATCTACTAGAAAGAGAGAGAAATAAAACATCATGTGAAAGAGGGAGATAAAACATTTGGTTGCTGCAATCCGTTCAACGCCTTTGAGCGAGTTAAAAAACAACCGGACAACTACACCCAGAGGCGCTGAACGCGCCTCTGAGTATATCACTGAGAGGAAAAGAGAGATATGTATCTTTTGGAGTTGCTGATATATATCACTCTTTTATATCACTAAATCATTTATATCTTTTTCTAGATCATTAACTCAGTGACTCCGTGTTTCTTTAATTTATCAGTGATATAATGAATATGTGCTCTGTGTCTAAATTTCTTAATAAAATTTTATTAACTTATTTATTATTTGGAGTTTAGCATCCATAAAGAGATTTATAATTAATTTGTATTCATATATGCTTGGAATAATTTTCTTAATATTGTTGCAAATATGATAAATGAGTCACTAATAAAATCCTCCCGAGTGAAAGAGAAGAGTTACTGATTCAACGCGGTTTCAATGCTCTCGGACATCTCAGGCGAGTGAATGAGATACTGAGCTACTGATATATTTGAAACTGAAGTGATATACTGATATAATCACTCCTTGCGTCATATATTGCGTCTTGCGATATATATCTTTTGAATCAATCACTCCTGAGTTACACAACTCTAAATTTTATGGTATTTGTCATTTTGAAGCCGCGTCCGCTGCGCCAAAATTTTAACAAAACATTGGTGTCGATTCAGACACACAACTTCATCACCACAGCTCATATACGTCCCCACCGAGGGGCTCGAGCCTACCCTATGTTAGGGTGATTAGGCCTTAGTCAACCACGCTGGCCCAGTGCGGATTGGTCGACTTCACATACATCATTGAATTTCTTCGCAGATGTATGCAGGTTGCCTCACGATGTTTTCCTTCACCGTAGGAGCGTCAGACACAACTTAATTTAACTAAACTAATTTGACAGGATTAAAACTATCGTCAAGTGACGGCTTTATTTTTAGACCTGTCAAATTAGTTTAGTTTAATTAAGTTGCGTGCCTGAATCGACACCATTGTTTAGGGGCGTGGCCTATGTGTTTCGTCGAACATAATCACTTGAACATGTTTGCCGGAGCTAGTGGAAAACATCCCCCGCGTTCGCCTGCGGGGAGGGGAAATCGTTCATTTTGTGTTAGATTTTGACGCAAGAAGACGTTACGGTCTAGTACTCCGTGTAATATCTCTAACGGTTGTAGGTATACATAAAGTACTCTGTGGGTTGTAGATATGGTCTGACACGAAATCTATTTCTTTTTCTTCTTCCAAGAACTAAACCCACCACAGCTAAAACAACGTTCACGTCTTCCTCGTCGGAACTCATTTTTCACTTTTGAATATAAAGATTTGTTAAAAAAGCATGTGTTTACTAAACATTGCAAAAGTCGCAGCGGACGGGAAATGTTTAATTGAACAATGTTTGTGAACAATGTTTTGTTAAAATTTTGGCGCAGCGGAAGCGGCTTTACGCTTAGATTTTTGAACGTCAAATTTTTAAAATCTATAATATAACTGAATACAAGCTCTTTGGCTGATAACATGTTGGCTGTGTTTATTCGGACCAGCGGCCGTACCGCCTAACTCAAAGCGAGCACTATCGTTATCATGACATTAGAACAATAGTTTTAATGTCACAGATGACATTAGAGCTATTGTTCTAATGTCAAGAGAGCGATAGCGAGTGATCGCTATGAGTTAGGCGGTAGCCCCCCAGGGCCGCCTAATTCATTGCGATCACCGCTATCGCTTTCGTGACATTAGAATAGCTAATCGCGTCACCACAGATAACATAATACTGCGTCACGGTACTTTTTTATAAGTACCGTGACGCGATTACAAAATCGCATTGTAGTAGGTACTGTGTGTGACTATAATCGCATCATACTTCCAAGGCACACTGTTCTATAAAATATAAAGAAATAATAACATTCTGTTGAAAAAATAAGCTAGGTCATTATCGCATCATGACACGAAGTGCTGTGATCGAGACCGTGATCGCGTCACGGTACCAATAAATCTAACCAAAAAAACATGACTACTACATCGTAGTACTGTGCGTGACTATAATCGCATCATAGTTCCAAGGCACACTGGTCTATAAATATAAAGAAATAATAACACTTAAACACGTGTACAAGGCGTGTTTCAAAGTGCCGATGCACGGTTCTTTAGTAATTATGAATTATTTCTTGAATAGACGTTTATTTGGTACAAAAAATACAACACACAATGTAACAAAAAATATAGATATATATTCAGATAGATTTTAGGCCAAATAGGCCCCGCATGCAGAGGCACAGAGTGCTTTGACGCTGGTATTCTGCGGATACCATTTTATTTAACACTATACAGAATATTCTCTAATTAAACACAGTAACGTTAGGCAATGCGCAAACAGCAAGGCTCTTTTTATTGCTCAATAAAGGAGACGGGCGAAAATCCATAGGAAGTTGGGCTTACGATTACATTAATAATTTTTGTGTTTTTTTGTAGTTACTATAGTACTATTTCACATACACAACAATTTGTAACTATCCTCCATGGGAGAACAAAGATATGGGATGTAATTGATAAATGAAAAATAACCTCAATTATGCACATAACATACAAGAGAAATATGCTTTAAACGAACGAAATGCAAAGATGAGAACGTGTGGATAAATATTACAATATAATAGACAATAAACACTTACTCGTATATACTTTCAAAATGCTTGCAGCGGCGGTGGCGGTGATTTAAACGTTTCTCTAGTTTACGAATCTTTTCCTTAATATATTGCTTAGAATACTTACGTTTTCATTACACACTAAAAATAAAGTTATAAAATAATAAAACTTTGATCTTTAATATTTCGATGCTGTGATGCCCGCACAAAGAAAGCGAATGAGTCAAACGGCGTAACGTCGTGCAAGCGGGTGAATAATACTAAAACTACCTACCTTTCTTTTTGTGCTAAAATTGTGCTTGGTGCCCGGTAATTGGAAAGTGGACTACCTGGTTATATAAATCTCGAGGATGCAACGTCGTAGTATAATCGGAATTTCGAAAAGCAAAATACACCATGTACTGAAAAAATACAAATTCAAAAGTTACATTGAAAGGCGATTAGTACAAAAATTACTGCTGGGTGATGCTGAAAGACGACTTATTTTTTGCCATGAAATCGAGAGGCTCATACTAGAGACACAATAATCGCATTTGGTCCAGGGAGAATCCCTTACGTATCCTCGAGACTAGTAATCAAGTGTGTTTTTCGTTCAAGTGTTGGTGTGGGATTGTAAAAAAACCGGATCCTCTTAGTACATTTTTACGAAGGGCATTTGAATACGGAAAGTTATCTAGAAATACTTGAGATTTTAGGAAATGAGATAAATAATCTTCCGATTGCAGCAGGCGTAGCACGGGCTGCCAAGACGGGACTTGAGTCACGCGTTATCTCACAATTTCAGTGACATAATCTCTATGTCTTAAATTGTAGCACGGCGGCGCGTATTGAGGCTGCGGTCCGATAACAGCGCTCACAATGCTAACGATTATAATCGCCTTGTCCAAATTAAAGAGAACACTGAAAATGCTATCAGCATGCTTACGATTTCAGTCCGGAAGAACAGTACATTCATTTTGAACCGAAAACACAATTATCGAACGTCAAACTGACAGTTCGCATAAAGAGATTTCACTCCAGAGCATTAGCGACGTAAGTTCTATATAACGTTAACGATGACGTCATGTGGCTCTTCATGCCGGCTAACATTAGCTCGCTCACAACATTTCGGGACGCGTTTGAGCGCGCTAATAGTGACTCTTATTGATTTTCGGAACGCAGCCTTAGTGTGACTGACATGATAAAATTTCTTGACGCTCCTCAAGGGATACATGTCACTGAGTCTTATCACAAATTTCTTGGCAGCCCGTGCTACGCCTGCTGAACGACAATACCTTACTATTCAGCAAGCTCCGGCTCATAACAGTCACAGAACAAGGGACTATCTCAATGAACACTTTCGTCCCGACAAATGGACAAATAAGATTATCGCCGAGATCTCCAGATCTAATACCGTTAGATTTTTTAATGGGGCTATTTAAAAAAATTAGTTTACAAGAACCAGTATGAAAATTTCCACGAGCTACTAACAGAACTTAAGACGTATTATTACAAATATCCACCACAACAAGATCAAAAAACCGACAGGGAGTGAAATAATCAAAAGTGTGCGACTTTGTATTCAACAGTTTGGGACTCATTTTGAGCATTTGATAAATTGATTAATTTTGTATTAAAAATGTTTAAATTCATGGTCTTCCTTTTACTTCTGACACTATGTTATATAGCAAAAAATATTCAAATTCAATATCCTTTATTCAATTGGGATTTTACAATCACTTTTGAACGTCAAAGAAGCTACGCCATTGGTTCACAAGTCTACGGCGGGAGACCTTGTACTGGAAAGAACCAGCAAGAAAACCAGCAAGGGCTATTTTTTTCTCCCTGTATTGTTACAGAGTCGTCAAGTGGAAGCAGAACTCAAAAGTAAAGATTGTGTTCAACTTCCATTACAAGATTAGATGTGTCAGTGTACATTATACATTTAAATCTATAAATTAAGTCTACAATTAAGACCAAGCATTGACATCATTCAGATAATTATTGACTTTATAATATCCTTTACTCATTAGAGTCTTTTTTACTTGCGCTTTAAACTTATGAAAAGGTAAGTCAGTAACACTGTGGAACTTTGTTGTAAAAAGATATACATTTCCCCATAAATGAGCCTCTAGTTTTTTGGAGCCTGTACGTTGGAACGGCAAGTTTATTTTTATTTCTTGTATTTAAGTTATGAAATTTAAAATTGGTATCGAATGTGTTATAATTTTTATAAACGTAAATCAAATTTTCATAAATATACTGTCCTGCTAAAGTCAATATATTAATTTCTTTAAATAAATCACGTAGAGAATACCTTGTTCGTAAATTATAAATAGCCCGCACGGCTCTTTTTTGAAGTACAAAAATACTTTCTATACTAGCGGCTGATCCCCACAGTAATAGCGCATATGACATGACACTGTGAAAATAACTAAAGTAAATCAGTCTTGCCGTTTCAACATCAGTAAGTTGTCTCATTTTTTTTACAGCATATGCCGCAGAACTGAGTCTGTTTGCTAAGGACGCAATATGTGGATCCCACTGCAAATTCGAATCTAGTGTTATACCCAAAAATTTAGTAAAATCGATGAATTCAACAGTATGATTATTCATTTCCACAATATTATCCACTTTCCTAACATTTGGCAATGAAAACTTAATACATTTAGTTTTACTCGAGTTTAATGATAAATTATTCACAGTGAACCAATGCAATACTTTAGAAAGAGTACTATTTACAACGTCAGTATTTCCGTTTCCTCTGTCAATCTTAAATATTAAAGAAGTGTCATCTGCAAATAGTACTGTATCGCACAGATTATTGGTGAAGTGTGGGAGGTCATTAATATAAATTAAGAAGAGCAGAGGTCCCAGTATTGATCCTTGAGGCACGCCCATAATGATAGGTGCACCAGAAGACTCAGTTCTGTTAATTACAACTTTTTGGACCCTATTGGACAAATAAGACTCAATAAGCTTAATTGCCTCTTCAGACACACCATAATGCTTGAGCTTATTTAGAAGAGTCTGATGATCAACGCAGTCAAAAGCCTTTGACAGGTCACAAAATATACCGATCACATCCTGTTTACACTCCCAGGCGGCAAAAATGTGTTTTAGAAGTGCAACTCCAGCCTCTGTAGTGCAACGACCCTTAGTAAAGCCAAATTGGTTCATATGTAGGATTTTATTGATTGTGAAATAAATCTGACAGCTGATTAGAAATAATTTTTTCAAATATTTTGCTAAGTGCTGGTAGAATCGAAATTGGTCTATAATTTGCAGGATCATTTTTATTTCCAGATTTAAATAAAGGTATTAACTTGCTATACTTCATGAGATCAGGAAAGATACCTTCATCAATACATTTGTTGAAAATGAACGCTAGTTGCGGAGCAAGTTCTTTTATTATAGATTTGATTAAGTGGGTCGAAATACCCCAAAGATCTTCAGTTTTTTTGGTACTGATCATGCGGAATGTTTTTAGAATAGTGTCCTTATGATGAAGCCTTTCGATCGGTATGATAAAGCTACAAGGTAATTTTTTTTATCGTGTAGCGGGTTCGATTTCCGGTTCAACCATGTAATTATTTAAAAATCTATGAATGCAGTTTAAATTGTTTTTTTAAATTAAAATAATGTCTTCTTTCAATAAAATGTTCCATCTACAATATTCAAGGTACTTTCCCTCCATATGGCATAGCCGTGGGACGCCCAGCGGCCGTACCGCCTAACTCAAAGCGAGCACTCGTTATCGCCCGACATTGGAACAATAGCTCTAATGTCATCTATGACATTGAAACTATTGTTCTAATGTCATGACAACGATAGCGAGTGCTCGCTTTGAGTTAGGCGGTACGGTAGCTGTTTAGGTTATTATTATTTATTATCATCTACTATGACAAAAATGAAATGACAACACTACGATGACACGACGGCTTTGGCCTTTACAAATTCAAATTCATTTATTTCGACAATAGTCATAACAATACCATCAATTTAAAAATATGTTAAAATATATAAATCAATAATATCAAATTAAATTACATAGAAACTCCTTTATAAAAATTACAAAACAATAATATAATAAAATTAAAGTTAAAGTTAAAATTAAAGTTGGTTAATAAATTTAGATTAAAAGAAAAAATTGTATAACATAAAATAAAATAAAATCATGTCAATTAAATAAAAAACAAAACTATGACAAGAACTTGACAAATTATTTACTTATCTTGCACAAATTATAAATAATTGAAGAAGATAAGGAAGAAAGAAAAATGAAGATTGGAAAAAAAATACAAGGTAAAGAACGACATTAAGATTGATCAAAGAATTGGCTGTATGGGCACAGTATCCTTTGACTTCCCAAAATGGGAAAGTGAACTAAAAAAATAATAAATAGAAACAAAATAATCTGTGAATTCTGTGATGTAAACAGGGGCGGTCGACTTTTCTATTGGCGCAATGAGACATACCTACTAGGGATACATCGAGTGTTACCTCAAAAAACATGTTTCTAAAAATCCTAAAATGGTAGTAAATAATAACAAAAGATTCATAGATGTTAACCATATTTTCTGATGATTAACATCTTTTAAAACATAAATTTGCGTTATTTAACTAAAGTTAATATTTTTAAGTATATTTTGTTTAAAATTATCCAGAAAGACTTGAGTTTGAAGATTATTTATTAAATGGATAATGGATGTAAAGTCAATGTTAGAACTGGCAACATACATTCACAAAAAATATGGCCGAATTTATATTTCTGGCGCATGAATTATTTTCCTTTTGTTTCTCCATTGCGAATTTACGCAATAATATCGAAGTGTGCTTGCTTTTGAGATAACGACTTTGATAGTGTCTTTTTGTGTTTTTACATGAGAAATAGACTCATTTGGAGACTGACTTGTTTTGATTTTTGTGTTAAACTTGAGTTCTTTTTCGTGTTGTTACTTAGATTTAATTGCTTTTCCTGAGACAGTGACTCTAAAACGTGTCAATTTGAACAATAGTTTGTCAGGGAACATGCCTGATAACCTGAAGAGAAAATGTCTCAAGTGTGGAATCTCACCACAAGATGATGCAATTGCAAACATTATACCTACTATATCGCTTTCCAAAGCCAGGAACAACAAATATTCGACGGTAAGTGTTGAAATTGACCAGTTTAAATACTTCTGACATTGCCACGTCCTTTTTTTGTTATTCAACAAGCCTTCATCGCAGTTGTCAAACAACGACGACAACAACATAAATGCTACAATAAAAAAAAGACAGAAAAGACCCCTGTTAAAGCGGTAGCGGTTATGTTCACAATAAAAGAGATAACACTTCTTTGAGTTCTATTAGCGTTACTGCAAGAAAATAAAATTATAATAGTCTCTAAATTCCGTAGATTTAATATCATAATGATAAATAAACTTTCGCTCATAATATTTTCTTTTTCAGATGTGAAATGTGGGCCAAGTATTGTTTTCCAAATGACAGTTGGTCATCTGTGGACTTCCAACGTAAATTATATGCTGAGCAAAGGATTATAAGATTATATATACTATTGACTTTATTAATGTTGAAGAGAAGAGATTATCCAAACATGCTGTTCCAGATATGATTGGTTTTGACAAGGTGAATAAAAATAGCTTTTGTATATATCCAGGGTGTCCACATTCTGGAAAGTCAGGGAAAGTCAGGGAAAAGTCAGGGAAGCTCAAGGCAGTCAGTGAAAGTCAGGGAAATCGAGAGGCTACCTGGAAAGTCAGGGAAAAATTAGGATTTTACACTGTTTGGTCCCCAAATTTCCCAGTGATTGTCAAATGAGGAATATATTTACTTCATGCTTTTTGTAGAATGATTCCTAATCTTGACTATCGAATTATTTATGTCCAGGTTTGCACATTATATCATAATTTTGGCAGACAAATCAACCGAGCAACCCTTAACGGAGTTCAAATGCAATTTCCTTCAAATGTATGAACATAATTTTGCGATGCGGTCTCAAAAACCGACAAGAAGCGGTTCGTCGCGCGGCACGTTCGACCGCGGCAATGCTCGAGCTGCCGCGCGCGACGACCCAGGCAGGCCACATAGCGCGCGGTCGCTGTGCGAGCCAATGTTCGAGAGTTTGCCGCGCATAGTTTATACGCACCTTTATGTTGTTAATTTTATAAGTTTTATATTGAAAGTAAATTGTAAGACAATTATTCTGCTCTAGAGTGAAAAGTCATTTGAAACATAAAGATACAATAAAAAACAAAAATCAATGTATAAGTAATGTGTGTTGCTGCCTTCAGCTTGGATAATCTATAATTTCAAGATATCTTACAATGATATCTTGAAAAATGTTGTTCCATTCCTCATCTATCGCCATTCTGAGCCCATAAGGTTTTGAAGTCCCTATCTTAGAAAATGGGGTTCAAATCAGGGCTTCGTGCTGGCCAATCCATGACACGAATGCCAACGTCCCTGAGTATAATATTGCGTATAGGGTCTTGCATTATCATGCACATTAGAAACATCTCGTCTTAAATACATCCTGATTAAGGTACCACGAGATCTTCAAGAACATCAGGGATATAAGGTTCTGTAGCAAATCCGCGTGAAAGAGCATTGGATTCGATATAAACCATCTCTGTTTATGCTGTTAGGGAAATGCCGCCCCACACCATTATGGAGGCTCCATAATGGAGCCATCATAAGTAACAGTTTTTTCGATACAGCACTGAGCGTAACGTTTTCTAGGGCAACGGTACAGTCTCTGTCTTCGATTATTTCTGTAAAGACACTCTTGCCTCGCCAGAAAAAATAACATGCGCCCATTGATCCAGTGTCCATCATTCTATATGCTCACAAGCAAATTGAAAGCGTGATCTGCGGTAAGCTACAGTTAATTTTGCTCGGCTAGTTAGTAGGCTAGCTCGGCAGTTAAATTGCGATTGGCTAACCTTCTCCTGACTGTACGCGCGCTTATGGCCAGGTCACTCCACGTTCGTCACGAAGCTGTTGGACCTGCACTGCGTTCTGACGCTGATTCCTCGGGACATTTAAATGCATGTATCGATGATCTGCGAAGTAGCCCATGGCCTATCAGTTTCTGCGCGTCGATCGAAGGCTCCAGTCCTTAGGTATCTTCTATAGACGCGCTGCATCGAAAAACGCCTCAACATTTGAGCAACCTGACGATAACTAAGGCTCCATTGATGTAATGCGACAGTTTGAGTATAGCTTCCTGGAGCGGATTATCTATTTTTAGGAACAAAAATAACCGTAATCTGAAGACTTAAAGAGAAAGTAAGCAACTACGCAGAAAAGTCATTAAAGTCAAGTGAAACTCCACCTTTCCAAACGTGTTCCTATTAAAAGAGGTGCGCGACAAGGCGACACAATCTCCCCTAAGTTGTACACGGCGTGCTGAGAACATACATTTAAGCTCCTCGACTGGTCTAGTAGGAGTATCAACATAAATGGAGAGCAATTAACTCATCTGCGATTCGCAGATGACATTATCATTTCTGCTAAGAAAAGTGGGCAAACACAAGAAATAGAACGCCGAATAAAACTAGGTTGGGGCGCGTTTAGCAAAATGTCTCACATTTTCTGGAGTGAAATGCCTGTATCTCTTAAGCGCCGAGCTTACGAGCAATGCTCGTGTTAGGGGCTGAGACCTGGACCTTGACTAGACAACATATACACGCCCTACAGGCACAAAGAAAAATGGCTTAGGGTTTCTCTGGGGGAACGGATCTGGAATACGGAGATACGCAAGCACACCAAACTGATTGACGTGGCTCGTGTCCTTGCGTGTAGAAAGTGGCGATGGGCAGGGCACGTGGCCCGCAGGACCGACAACCGGTGGAGCAATAAGATCATCGAATAGGAGTGGCTCCCCGGAACAGGACGAAGGAACGATAGTCGACAGCCGGCTCGTTGGTCAGACGACATAACAAAGACAGCAAGCAAGAACTGGACAAGAAAAGCCCAACCCCGTAGTGAATGGCGCAGAATGGAGGAGACCTATACCCACCAGTGGGTGGACATAGGTTGAAGAAGAAGTCAACCCTCAAAAGATTAATGAAAAGCGATTGTGTTTATTACGAGTATCTTAGTATTCAATAAGAGCCTTTTTGCATTTTTTATTTAACAAAGGTGGATTGCATTTTTTATTTAACACTTGAAGGAAATTGCATTTGAACTCAAGGGTGAAGGGTGCCTCGGTTTATTTTTTCGCCAGTGTACTTTCTACAGTGTAAAAATACTGTGCCTAAAAATATAAATTATGTAATTAGGTACTTATAAAAATGAAATCTATACTAATATTATAAAGAGGAAATATTTGATTGTTTGTTTGTTTATATTGAATAGGCTTCGAAACTACTGAACCGATTTTGATGAATGTTGGTTTAGTGATAGTAGACCAGGGGAACATAGGGTAATTTTCCTATAGGAAAAAAATTCCCACGGGAATCCAAAAATAACGCAGGCGAAGTCGCGAGCGTAAAGCTAGTTTTAGATACAATTTGGTCTGAAAATTGCACCAAAAAATACTAAATATTTTCGAAAAAAAGTATTCTATTTTATTTTTCTGTAAAATGAATATATTTGGTCAGGGAATTTTGAAAAATGGTCAGGGAAAGTCAGGGAAAAGTCAGGGAATTTTTTTTAACATTAGCAGTGGACACCCTGATATCCTACCTGTTTATATCTGTGTTAAAATAAATATTTCTAGCATTTTATGCATTCAATGTGTGGATGCTGAGTCCTGGGAGTGGAGTCCATCCTAAGACTTGTTATAGTTATATGCCGCCTGTAGAGTGCTCTTGTTGCATATTAATAATGATTATTTAGACAGTTCAGTGGTGTGACTATGGTTCATTTATTGATTGATAATGCCAAATTTTTTACATTTCAAATTGAGACAGCATACTTTATCAATAGTGCTTGCACTCCATCCAAATGTCCGAGTCTGAGCACTATGGATAAAGTCTGTATTATCAATTTCAATTGCTATGCAAGCTGTACTATAAACTACAACTCCTTACAATCATCATCATCATCACAGCTCATAATATATGTCCCCACTGAGGGGCTCGAGGCTACCCAAGGGTTAGGGTAGTAAGGCCTGAGTCAGCCATGCCGGCCTCGTGCAGATTGGTTGACTTCATATACACCTTTGAATTTCTTTATAGATGAATGCAGGTTGCCTCATGATGTTTTCCTTCACCATAGGAGCATCGACAAATGTACATATGAAATTCGAAAAACGAAAGACACATTGGTACATGGCAGGATCGAACTACGGACCTCCCGATAAGAAGGATAGTGCCGAGTCCACAGCACCACCAATGCATCCATACTCTACTCCTTACTGTACTATAAATTTAAAATTTGGAACTCCAGTTAGATATGAATAAGCCAGTTAGATATTATTTAAACAATATACAATAAAAACTTGTCTAAAAGATATCAATTAATAGAAAATTACGGGTCTGCTGGAAGAAATTTCATTTATGAAATAAACAGATCCTTTGTACATTGTGTCTTATGTGTTGTTTGTGCTGTCTAGTTTTATGTGTACAAAAATTGTTAAATAAATAAATAATATAAGAAAAAAATCCTTGGTTTCTAAAAATAGTTCTATTTCTTTACAGGCTTGCCAAGTGGAGTCACATTCAAGACTTTTATGACTGAGATAATGTAAATCCAAATTTCGTGTTTGCTCCATCACTGAGGAAGGATCACCTTAACCCTAATTGCAAAGAAAAGATGAAAGTTAGTCAGCTCAGGCAGCTCAGGTTTTGAGTCATTCGGTGGCTGCAGGCATGTTTGCAAAAATATCCCAAGGTAAACTTACCTACGTAATAATTTATATTGTTATATCAATTAATCTGAACCTGAAAATTTATAATGATTTGATATGAATACCTAAAAATGTCTAAACTAAAATTTATAGCTCAGAGCAAAGAGTTCTGATTAAGAAAAGCCGTGGGTTCGATTCCCACCCCAGCCCCCATAGCATGAACACTGAAACACAATAATTATGATAAAACAATAAATCAATATGAATGATAAAGCACTAAACTGTTTGATCATAGTGTGTTTTGTTGATCATGCTATGGGGCAGGCCTGATTAATTTTTTCTAGTTAAGTTTAATACCTTGACATACTTAAACATTTCCTACAAAGTTCATAAAAAATTAACAAACAGCAGCTGATTTTAACTGAAAGTATTATTTATAAAAAAATATTTCATCCAGATGTTGGAATGTAAGATTTGTCATTGTGAGGGTGAATAACAATGCAAAATAAGGAAAACAGCTAGAAGAAATAAGTCGATTGAGTTGTAGTGTTGGACTGTCGGATGGCTCCTAGGAAAATATTGCCTGAATTCCTAGTTTATATATTTCTATAGTTTTGACAATTTTCATTATTTAGTTTTTATTACATTTTCAGGGGAACTGCCTGCAGGTGCAATTACAACGGCGGAAATTGTCGCCGTAAATAGCGACTCTGCTGTTTTGAGGAGAGGCAAACCACACTCAACAAACATAACCATGAACTCACCGCATTTCAAACATTTTGAACTAATGAAAAATTTTTTGAGGAAGTAGTTTGTTGGATGCCGGAACCCACCACCCACCACCTTCGAAAGATGGGTGGGTCTGGACTTTAAGAGGTATTTTGCAAATATTTAAAAATCTTAAAGAAAAACAGGATTAAATATCTGTCAACCCGTCGGGTACAGCAGGATTCAGTGGAAAATTTATTTGGCTCAATCCAGGCAAATTGTGCAAATTGCCTGGATTGAAATCCTACTGCCTCACAATTTTATAGGTGGATTGAAAACATCTATAATTTCTAACCCACATAGAGTAAGGAAACTGTGAAACAGACATTTGTTATACAATAATAAATAATTTCAAGGACATGTTTTCTACACCACACACAAGCCAACAAGTAAAACCCCTAGAAGCCCCTGATATTGTGATCAATATGCTAGCTTCAGTGGACCACACTTTTGAAGCAAGCATGACTGACTCAGCTGAAATGCAAGCTTGTGCTTATTATGTGGGTTTATTATAAAAAAAAACTGAATGTGACTTGTGGTGTGTTTGAGAAGATATTAAAGTTGACAGAAAATGTACATTCATTCATAGAATGTAAAGAGTATGTCGACATTAAGAAGAAATTAATTTATGCATCAAGAAATTTAATTAAATGTGTTGAAGATTGTGCTACTCTATGCGATAATTTCTCTTTAATGTCATCATCAATATTGGATTTAAAAACATTGTTATTAAAAAACCTCTGTGAGGATATAAATTTCACCTTTTAGAAACAGTGTGAGAAATATGTCTCAATAAATGTAAAAATTATTATAAATAGTGTTTTTCACATAACTATTAAAAGGTATTGTACATTAAACAACCGAGAATATGTAGAATCTGCTTCAAAACTAGCAATAAAAAAGAAGATGAACACAATAAAACATAAATAAAACTATCATACTTTTATTTGATTTTTACCTTTACTATTCTGCAAATTCTGACGTGATTTATGGAAACTAGAAAATAATATGCAATGATTTATAATTAAAATCATTGCATATTATCTAGTTTCCATAAATTACGATTACAATAAAAAAATAATATTACACTGCTTTTGAATTTTACCGCGTAGATAGTGCGTGGGGCCACAGTAAGATGGCAGTACAGTCAAAATTTGTCCAACGTGTTTTTCTATGTAGCCACTGGAACGCTCGCCACGCGAAGCGTGGTGGGTTTCAAAAGCAAAAAGTAGTATATCTCAAATATCAAAGGTGCCGCCATTGCGGAATGACTCACCCCGGCGCGTACGGAGTGTTCAAAAAATTGCGGAGAGTGACATATACTGTCTACAAGAGAACAAAAAATACGTATGGAAAGGTAATTTAATATAGAAGGAACTTATAACAGTTAATTAGATAAGGATTAATAATTAAATGAATGAAGCGCGAAAATGTTCGGAAGGTCACGGAAGACCCGATTTTTTTTAAAAATTTTTTGCACCAAAACTATTTTATATAACTTTAAATAACCATATATATTATTATAGCCCTATTCTTGAAGATTATTTTGATATATAATAGTTTTGGGTAATATTATTAATGAAAAAAGAAAAAAATAATAAAAACGATTAATTACGTAATTATATACGCGAGATGCGCACGCGCGACCTCAAATTTAAAAAAAATGCAAAAAAAAAAATTATTGTGTCTAAAATTAAATAAAAAATACGTATGGAAAGCTAATTTAATAAGGAATGAACTTATAATAGTTAATTAGATAAGGATTCATAATTGAATGAATAATGACGAGAATAGTAACTAAAGTGCTTAAAATTTCAAAAATACTCACTTTTTGAAAAAAACGTTTAGTGTGGCAATATAACACTATAAACTATCATAAACCATACATAATAATGTAGCCCAATTCTTCTAGTTTATTTTGATATAGAACATCTACGAAAATACTAATACAGACTAAGTAAGTACGCAATAAATCTCATCGGTCATGGAGTAAGAAACGTATGGATACGGCCAAGTAAGTTAAACCGCAGACTATGACAAATTTATTTCAATCTAAGACTAAAAATAAATTGGACATGACCTGTCAACTTATGAAAGAGACTATTGACAAAGGAATAAAGCCATAGAGAAAATATTTTATTTTTCGCGATTTTTTTATCACACCGCGCGGTTTTACGCAAAGGGAACTGGGTACCATAGTACCCAGGTCGGGCGAGAAGATCGAGATTTTGGGGACTATAGTCCCCACGGACGTTCCAGTGGGTAGTTGTCATTCTTCCCTTGGGTATATGTGTTCTGTGGATGTAAATAACAGATACCTAGGAAAAAAGCGCGGGAACTTCACATAGTAAAGGCTCTTTAAAATATTTTATTTGTAATTTTTTAATTGTAGTCAGTTACTTAATAAAACACAAACAAAAGAGGTATATAACATATAGGCATTAAATAATATTATAAGCAGATATGGGGAAGCGGAGTTCGAGAAAAAGAAAAAAAAAGGAGGATGAACCGGAGTCTGGTGATGCAGATAGGGAGACAGATGAGGTAAGGTTGGTAGAAACGGATATGTCCTCTTCGGACAGTGATGAAGAAATAAGCAATGCAGATAGGTACAAGCCTTATTATGTTACTGACTATATACGCAGATATCCGGAAGAAATTAGCGGCACTGAATTTGTGGTTTTTGTTGAGTCATCAGACATCCAGAAACCAATTGGAACAAGAGATCTTCTTTCTTTGTCAACTTGTTTAAAGCGCTTTAACAAAGGCGTCAAATTTTTAAGAAATATCAATAAGTTTAAGATAGGTATTTATTTTGAAAAACCAGACTTGGCGAATGCCTTTTTAAATAATAATACCTTCTTGAAAGAATACAAATTCAAAGCCAGTATTCCTGCTGCTACAACTGAGGTGTCCGGAGTTATAAGAAATGTACCTACCATTATATCAAACAAGAGAATATTTACTATGATAACAAGTACAAAAAAAATAATAACAATAAAAAGAATAATGAAAAAAATAAATGTGACTGAGGGTTTTATATTACAACCTACAACTACAGTAATAGTGACATTTGCCACTTCCATTTTGCCAAATCATATAGATATTGGTGGTTGGAGACGTGATGTGTCTCAATATATACCACCAGTTAAGCAATGTTACAAATGTTTGAGATACGGACATTTGGCAAAATATTGTAAAAATTCTGAAAAATGTAGTATATGTAAAGAAAATCATAACTATAAGACTTGTACAGTTTCTATCGAAAAAGCTACTTGCATTCATTGTGATGGCAATCATACTAGTGTGTCTCCAATATGCCCAGTTAAAAAACAGAAAATCATTGAAAATAGAAATAAATATAAGCCTGCTTCTTATGCAGATATTACAAATCCTTTAAATTTTCCCAAATTAGAAAGTAAGACAAAAAATAATGTAGATTTGTTTACACTGCTCAATACTGACAGCAAGTGTCTCTCATTATTAGTTGAAACCATAACTAAATGTGTTTCTTTGCATAATACTCAAAATACTTCTATAAATTCTAAAAGTGTTTTAGAGGTCTTAAAAAATACTTTTGGTAAGCAATCAAATCCCCACAATTCACCCCCAATCAATTGAATATCGTACAGTGGAATGCTCAAAGCTTATTAAGCAATCAACTTATTTTTACGAAATTTCTTTATGACCATTTTATTCATATCGCAATTATATGTGAAACATGGCTAAAGCCTCAGAAGCAGTTTAAAATCAAAGGTTATCATATTGAACGTAATGACTGTGGCAACAAGCATAATGGTGTTGCTATTTTAATCCATACATCACTAAAATATCAAAAAGTAACATCTTATTTTGACAACTCTCTTCAAACAATTGTAATACATTTAGAACTAAATCAGAACACTATTTCAATAGCCAGTATATATTGTCCAACAAATTGTATTCCCAGTTTCTCTAAAAATAAGTTTAAACATTTCTTGAATTCTCTCCATAGGCCGACGATTATAGCTGGTGACTTCAATGCTCATCACTCAATTTGGGGATGTCCGTTATCGGATTCCAGAGGTAAGGATATTCTTGAGTGTTTAGATGAATGCAATTTAGTCCTGTTGAATGATGGTCAGGTCACAACTGTCGGTTCTCATTCTTGGAGACCCAATGGTTTGGACTTGACTATGGTATCTCCTTCATTAGCTCTTCGCTGCGAATGGTCAGTACACGACGATCCATTGGGCAGTTATCATTTGCCAACATTTACTAAGATTACATTCAATAGTAGTTCACAATGTTTTAACTCTCAAAACAATTTTCAGGATGAAAATGATTTTAACAATCGCATTAATCATAGATTAGTTGATTGGAAGTTGTATTCTTCAATTGTTAATAAGGATTTAGATAATTTTCAATGTAACCCTATTAGTAATCCAATAGATTCATACAACTCTTTTTGTCAAATCATTTTGACAGCTGCACAAAAGTCAATTCCCTCTCGTACCTCTCGGTCCGAATCACGTAACATTGCTACTCAATACTTAAAATCAAAATATCGAACAGTTCCTTGGTGGAATAGTAATTGCGCTAAAGCTGTCCAGGAAAGCAAGCAAGCCTATCTTGATTTTAAGAATAATCCTTCTCAAGAAAAATATATTAATTTCAAAAGATTACAAGCTGCTAAAAAACTTACCATTAAGAGAGAAAGACTAAGTAGTTGGATAGAATTCTGTACAAAATTAAATCGATTGACACCAGTTTCAGTAGTATGGGGTAACATGAGAAAACTTACACATAAAACATATAAAAAGCAAAATAGTGATTTTTTACGTAAATACACGCCTGACTTTGTGCAAAATAACAGGCCAATTGTGAAGGACAATAGTTTACCAGATAATCAGTCATTCCTCACTGATCCATTTTCTTTTGACGAATTAACTGCAGCTCTGAAATCTAGAAAAAACACTGCTTGTGGATTAGATAGTTTATCGTACAAGATGTTTCAGCTACTTAACACTGACAATCTTTATAAGCTTTTACAAATTTATAATATTTTATGGCAAGATTGCACAATTCCTCCTAATTGGAAAATGGACTGCTTGGTTCCTATTTTAAAACCTGGAAAAATTGCATCTCATCCCGATTCTTATCGTCCTATCGCTTTAACGTCTTGTGCTGGTAAATTATTTGAACAGCTAATCAAACAAAGATTGGAATTCTTCATAGAAAAGAACTCAATTTTACCTTTAAACCAGTTTGGGTTTAGGCGAGGACTTTCGGCTCAAGAAAGCTTAGCACATTTTTTTTTGGACGTCACTACAGCTCAAAAGAATATGGAGTATACAATAGCAGTGTTTTTTGATATAGAAGGTGCATTTAATAACGTTAATCATGGTATTTTGTTTGAATCTCTATTATCTTTCTTACCTGTAAAAATTGCTTATTGGATATATGCTTTTCTCACGGATAGAAAAGTGTATGTCAAAATAGATAATAAATTTTTAGGCCCTAGATTTTCGAGCAAAGGTGTATGTCAAGGAGGCATCTTGAGTCCTATTCTGTATATTTTGTATATAAGAAAACTAAATTCCATTCTTAATAATAATTTAGTCAACAATCTTCAGTTTGCTGATGACCTTGTCATTTATTGTAAAGGTACTAATGTATTAGATATTCAATTAACATTAAATAATAATCTAGTGAAGCTGGCAGATTACTTCTCAGAACTTGATTTAAATGTTAGCCTTTTAAAAAGTAAAGTTGTAATATTTTGCCCAAAATACAGTTCTCTACCTCTAATTAATATTACATACAGCAATCATACTTTGCCTATTGATAATTCAGTTAAATTCTTGGGTGTTATTTTTCACGAAAATCTTACGTGGGATTTATATGTTGATTGCTTGGTGAGCAGAGCTTTAAAAGCCACTAATGTAATTAGGTCCGTTACTGGATTGAAATGGGGTGCTGATCCTAAAATTGTGTTAATGCTTTATAAAGCTTTGGTCAGAAGTCATTTTGAGTATGCTTTCTTTTGTTACGCTTCCGATCCAAAATACATAGATGTTATTGATAAAATACAGAATAAGAACTTACGATTAATACTCGGTGCTATGAACACTTCCCCAATAAATTCTATGCAGGTCGAATGTCATTTACCACCAATGGTTATTCGCTTTGAATTTTTAAAACTTAAATTTCTTTTTAAACTCTTATCACGTTCGAATAACGATCTTTTAAATAAATTAAATGTATGTTCCACTAACACTTTTCTTTCAAAGAATTTCTCACATTTTATAAGTTTAAAAGAACAATGTAATATATTTTGTAGTACTACTTTACATTGTTATAGTGGCTCATATGCTAGTAAATTCTGTGACATTCATATTTTCCTACATAAAGATTTTAAAGATAAATATGATGTTTACGAAAGTCTACAGGCTTATAATGACTATCGATCAGTTTATACAGATGGTTCAAAGACGAATGTAAGTGTTGCAGTAGCTATGTATGATACAGGTAGTAAAACTGGACATAGTTTTAAAATGTGCCAAAATGCCAGCATATTTTCTGCTGAGGCGAATGCTATAATTGTAGCTCTTAACTACATTCAACAGTTCAGCCAATACAAAAAATGGATTATTATTACTGACAGCATGAGTGTGTTGATGGCTTTGAGAAATCCTTCCTTTTCATCAGTCACAAATCATTTAATATATAATATCCGAGATCAGATACATCATTTAAAAATAAATTATCAAATAGACATTATATTATTTTGGACTCCAGCTCATATCGGTGTATATGGAAACGAGGAAGTAGATAAACTGGCCAAAACTATGAACACTCTAGACGTACCTATAAAAAACATACCAATTTCATATACTGATTGTACAGCTCTAATCAAGAAAGAAATATTGAAGCTATGGGAAGAACACTGGAATAGTACTTTGCTCATAAAAGGGAAGTGGTATCGAGAAATAAATAATAAAATAAAACAACCCTGGTTCAATAGACACAATTACATAAACAGAAGATTTTTTACTATTATTTGCCGTTTGCGAATTGGGCACGGTCGATTCAATGACCATTTGTACCGGCTAGGCATGACTTCTTCCCCATCGTGCAACTGGTGCAACACCACCTTACCTCAATCTCTGCATCACCTTTTTTACGAATGTCCAATTTTTGCCCTGCAAAGAAACATTTTATTAGAAGAAATTTCAAAAATAATGAAACACCAGCAAGATCTACCGCGCTCTTTACAAAAACTTCTTTCCATTGAAAAATGCTTTGAAGCAATTTATGAATATGTAACCTCTACGTTTGGCGATTTGTGAATTCAAAAGAAGAATGAATAACAATAGTTTATTGCATACAGACTAGGCTGTATGGTTGACGCCTTTGCCTTTCCCAAATGGGATAAACAAAATTAAAAAAAAAAAAACAGATACCTAAAACAAGAGGAGTTTATTTAAATTTATTTTATTTCTATATTATTAAACAGAAGACTTATTAACTAACCAAGTTCCTATATAATTGGAATCATTGAAATGGCTCGTCCGGTTATGGTGGGATTTAATTGATTAAATACCTAATGTCAGAAATGGAATCGAGCTTGTGCCGAGTTTGTCTCGACAACACTGCCATAATTTCAATTTTTGAAATTCACGACAACATTCAATATTGTGCGAAAATAATGAAGTGTGTTAACATAAATATTTCCCAAGATGATGGCCTACCAAAGTTTTTGTGCGATTGTTGTGTAAAAGAACTTAACATTTCATATGCCTTTATAATAAAATGCGAGACTTCTGAGAAGGCCCTCCGTCTTGTGGGTCAAATGCCAGAGTCCGATGTAAAATCTGAGCTTGACATTAAAGACGAGAGCGTATTGGCAGACGAGATTGATTTGGTAGACGAGAGTAACTTAGTAGGCGAAAGTGATTTGGTAGAAAATAATGTTTTGATAGACGATAGTTATCTTAGCGAAATCGAAGCTGATCGAACTTCAAACCAGGACAACTCTGAAGAGTGTTTCACTATAGAATTTATTAAGTCGGACAGTGTTCCCATTGTATCAGATACAGACCAAAGGGATGTAAAGAAAAAAGCAGTTGTAAAGAGGAAAATGAAAAAAAGGTCCAGGAGTGGTCCCCTGCAGTGTGTCATTTGTGGTCAATCAACATTGAGTCGGTCTGCGATGGAGGCACATATGCGAACTCATACAGGAGAGAAACCATTTCAATGTAAAGTTTGCAAATCCCAGTTTCGCACTAAGGGATCATTGAAGCGACACATAGAAACCAGACATTCTCATAGAGAGAGAAAGTTTACATGTGAAATGTGTGGCAGCAGCTTCTATAGAAAGAATGATATTGTAATACATATGAGAGTACACACAGATGAGCGGCCCTATGATTGTGCTTATTGCCCAAAACGTTTCCGTCAAATTGCATCATTAATACGTCATAAACGTGTTCATACTGGGGAGAAACCATACGGCTGTCCTATTTGTGGCAAAAAGTTTTCAGACAAAACACTTGTGAAGAAACACCAAACTGTCCACAGTGATGAACGTAATTTCACATGCCATTTGTGCAGCAAGTCTGTTAAAACACGTAATGCACTGACCACACATATGACTTTACATACGAATGAAAAGCACAACGTATGTAGCTTTTGTGGAGTAGCATTCTCAATGAAAGGTAATTTACAGACACATATACGAAGGGTGCACTCTGAAAAATCAGGACAATGTTCTGTTTGTCTCAAAACTTTCTCTGATCTTGAGGTTCATATGCGAAAACATACAGGAGAGAAGCCGTTTATATGTAAATTGTGTGACAAAGGCTTTGCAACGAAACGCAGTCTTTCTCACCATATGGTCTTCAAGCATGAGAATGCTTCAAAGTTCAAATGTTCTATAGGAGAGTGTACAAGGACTTTCCCAACTGCAATGATGCTAGAATTTCACTTACTGAAGCAACACACAAATAATACACCATACATTTGCCAGCACTGCTCCCGTGGGTTTTTTAGGACTAGTGATCTCTCTCGACATTTGAGAGTGAGCCACATGGATGCACATTTAAAGATTCCTATAGCATCAGACACATAATTTTTTTCTGCATTTGCAAAAAAAACTACCTTCAGATCTTCCTCCCTGTGATTGTTTATAATACTAGTCATTTTTGTATATTGTAAAATTTTGAAACCAATAAATTTTCAAAACGTTAAATATTTGATCAATTATTTTCAATCATGGTGAACTGGAAGCTAGCCCATGCAGTAAAGGCTGGAAATGAAACAATTGAGTGCGATCTAAATACTACTTAGTATTTAAGTATGGGTACATAGAAGCTAGGGTACATAGCTCTTACGTTGTTTATATTTAAGATCAAGTTAATATTTAAATTACATTCCTGGAATAGTAAGATGATATTCCTACCATTTATGCTGTTTACCATTAATGGTATTGAAGTTAATTCTTCTAGGTTCTTTTTTTATATAAGTACATACATACCTACACTACAGTGATTTGGTATTTGTTATTCTTTTTTTTAACAACTAAGTTGGCAAACAAGCATACTGCCCACCTGATAGTAAGTGGTAACAGTCACCTATAGTACATGAGGTTCGCAGCAACCCCCACAGGATAGTGTATGTTGCCAACTTGTTACATAAGATGTAAAGTCACAGTAGGTACCCAGTAATTTCACTGCAATATCTTACCCTTCTGTTATGTTTCGTGATATTTTATCAATAAAACTGCAAATTCAGTAGTGCTCCATTTAATGTTTTCCGTCTGACAGCCAGCCGTCAGTTTTAATCGTCGAGTCAAAAACATAACACCTTCAAACCGGAACACAGCAATGCTGAAGAAGCGGCAACAACAAACTGGCAGAAATAGGTAAGACAGGTATTTGACAAAATAGTTCTCAATATTTAGCCGAATACCTAATACATCGCAATATTCGGCCAAATACCGAATAGTAGCCGAATATTCGTGTCATTTCTAGATACTAGTTCTGACTTCTCTATGTGGCCTATGTGTCAATAGGACACGCTGATGTGGTTACTGATGTGCTATAAATTTTGTATTCTAACGTGATTCTAACTATTATAATATCAGCAATAAAGGCTTTTGAATTTGAAGTCCTGACTTCTGCCTCACAATGTAAAAGCTCCCCACCAATTGGACTGAAGAGGACTGTGAAGCGCCAATTCATGGCTCGAGTATGCACTTTCAAAAACGCAGTTTGTTGCACACAGCTTAGAGTTGAAAGTCCGAGGCAAGTGCCTACATTTCTTATTGAAATATTGTTTCGGGCGATAACTGTTTTACCCCCTTTCTTTTTTCTTTTTTTTTCTCGGGGGGAAATGCGTAACCGCACCGTACCCGCCGTTGGCTAGACGGCGAGCGTGTGTGGGGCTCTCCCGGCAGAATGCCAGGCCTACCCACTAAAACCGCCCGGTGTTCTCCCTGTCCTCTTGGGCGCGCTAGGTAACACCAGGGCAATCCCCAGACGGAGGGCCTTACGGCGGCGTGCACGGGGCCAACCATGCACGCAGGCCTCTACGGCAGGGTCACTAGACGGGCATCGCTTGTGCGAATGCCCGCCTTCGCCTGCCTATCCGTCTGCGGCGGATGGGAGCGGCTTGAGGATCAGCCTCCCGCTCCCTCTCCGCGGCCTCCTTCTGTGAGATGACATCCTCGCCGAAGGAGGCGACAGCCCCCCATTCCGCCTCGCCGCGGAGCATGGCCACGATCATGCTCGGCAGCGAGAGGTTTGCACCTCCCAACGCAGCGTTGAGTTCGCTGCGCTGGCGTCGCCAAGCCGGGCACACCAATAGTGTGTGCTCGGCAGTGTCATCGGGAGCGTCGCAGTGATGACACTGCGGCGTTTCCTCCCGACAGGCGACCCGGTGCAGGTAGTGACCGAAGCAGCCATGCCCGGTCAGTACCTGCACCATGCGGAATGTGAGGCTGCCCTGCCGGCGCCCAACCCACTCCTCCAACACCGGACGAATCGCCTCGATCGTCCGGTGGCCGGCAGCTGGGGAGGCGAGTGCCTCACCCCACTGGCGCAGAGCCTCCCTCTGCGCTAGGGTACGAACCCGCTCCACCTCCTGTGTAGCGGATCGTCCCCCCCGTTCTCGAACAGCAACCCGATGCCGATACACCTCCGAATGGACGCGTGCATCGACATCCCACGGCGTTTGACCCGCAAGAACGCAGGCCGCGCCGTGGCTGACCGTGCGATAAGCTCGCACGGCCCGGGTTGCTATGACCCTCTGCGGACGACGCAGCAGGGCCTCATTAGATTCGGTATACCTCAATCTATGTTTGTACGTTTTGCTTTTTTTGTAATTCAGTATCATTTAGTCAAAAGAGATAAAAATGCTCGAGGTAGTTTTTAAGTCTAAAATATGGATATTTAGATGCTAATAATTTATATTCTGAGCAATATTACTTCAAAATCAAAACGTACAAACCTAGATCTTCATTATATCTACAACATTTCCAAAAATTATTAAAATTGGGCTATGTAAAGGGGGAGAAAAGCGTTATCGCTTTTTGAATGTAATTTACAGCTTCACAATCCTCTGAAGATCTAAAAGCAGCGTTGCCAGATTTTTTTGGCATGTCGTGATTTTGAAACTTTTTGAGGTAAAAAAGCGGGATTCTTTCGTCGAAAGCGGGACGTAGTAGAAATAGTATAGGTATAATCAGATGTTTTTAAATATTTATCTTTTTATTTGAGTTTTAAATTACGTTTATGTAACAAAAAAAGCCTATAAAATTGTATGTTTGATGATGAATGTTATGATTTCAGGTCCACAAAAATATAATAAAAAATAAATTGACAACTTTTATTCAGGTTTGACCAGAGATTTAAATCTAAATCTCTGGGTTTGACAACACAAAAGTTGACATCTTTTATTCGGTCGAGGCACGGCTTTTTTCGTTTGAAGTGAGAATTATTAATATAGCATAAATAGCATTATTAAATGAACCTTCGAACAGTGATAAACAATTATAAATTTGGTCAGGTATTATGAGTTTATTATTATAGTATACTAGCTGTGTCCGCGTACTAAGTTTCACCATAATAAATTTTAAAAAAAATCTGGAGAGGGCCTCCCTTATCACCTAGGCGTACCTATAAAAACTAGCCTACGACCTATATCAGATCTAGCCAAATATACAAAAAAAAAAATTAAAATTGGTCAAGCTGTTTTGGAGGACTTCGATAACAAACACTGTGACATGAGATTTTTGTAATTAGATTATTACTATCACGCTTGTTCACTCAGACAGATTAGGCAAATCTTCTCTTGTAACTGGTTACAAAAAGTTACAAATATTGCGTTATTATTCTAAGCAAATATGGAAAAATAATTCTCTCACAACTAGTTACCAAACAGCGAAAAAAAATCTTCTCTTGCAACTGGTTATGTAACTTTTGTTACGAACGTGGACGAAGGGAAATAAACACCCACTCCACTAGTCCACTACACACTTCGCCTATTACCTACTACAATTTTTTTATGCCACCTTGAGGGAAAGTACTTCCCCCGCCGCGTCTGTCTGTCTGTCTGTTCGCGATAAACTCAAAAACTACTGCACCAATTTTCAAGCGGTTTTCACCACTTGATAGCGTGATTCTCGAGGAAGGTTTTAGTATATAATTTGTTAAGTTTTTGTATTTATTTCTGTGTAGGTACATTAACGATATTTGTTGAAGATGTCGGGAAAAATAAATTAAGGCGAAACGTAGGTAGTTCGCGGACACAGCTAGTTTAAACTAAAGATAGCAAATATTACTCAAAGGAAACATTTTTAAAGAGACTGTATTCTGAAATTTTTGAAAATACGCTTGCCACATTCGGAATGTGAACCGGCTAAAATAAAAAAGAAACCGGTCAAGTGCGAGTTGGACTCGCGCACCGAGGGTTCCGTACAAACTTCTAACTTTTCCGGTTTTCAGATTTTTTCCATTACATGTGCTAAAAGTAATCGGGAGGTAGCGGTTCAAAGCCCGCCAGGTATCAATGTGTTTTCAAATGTTGAATTCACATGTTAGTTAATTATTCGACGCTTTTACATGTAGGAAAACATCGTGAGGAAACCTGCACACACCTGTGAAGAAAGAATTTCTTTACAGGTTGTGTGTGAAGTTGACCAACCCGCACTTGGCCAGCGTGATTGATTAAGGCCTAATCGCCCTAGTTTAGGGTAGGCTCGAGCCCCTCGGTGGGGACGTGTATAAGCTGTTGATGATGCTTCTTGCCAAATGTCATGATTCTAGGTCAACGAGGTATACTTAGGTTTTGATTCCCTTGTGTGAAATCTCAAAATATGTACCTTCATTATCATTTGATCACGTTGACTTATAAGTTTGAAGTTTTTCTTGGCTGAAAGAGACCGTAGACCTGGCGGGTTATTGTCTAAGAAAACATCTATCGTGATCGCTTACAATTTGACAATCGCAGTACCTAGATCCATCACTGCTGTATAAAAGGAAGTCGGCGCAGAGTCTCGTGTCGACCGCGCAATGGCTGTTAAATTAAAGGCGATCGTGATAGATTTTTTCTTAGACAATAACCCTTTCGATTATCTAAATCTATACTATACTATATATATATAAAAGGAGATGTTCCCATCTATACCTAGACGCACACACAGCCCTAACCGCTAATGGTAGAAACGTGAAATTTGGACAGTTGTTTTAATTCAAAATGCGGACGCACACTAAGAAGGGAAGGGATTAAAAAATTTTAACCCTAAAGGGATGAAATAGGGGTTGCAAGTTTGTATGACAAAATCTTTAAATTATTCATCATGCTCTTAAAAATATTTCATTAAACACGTGTTTCGTGGTTTATTGGAATTCACCCCCTTAGGATGCAAAATAAGGTAGATAGATAGATAGATAGATAGACATTTATTGCAATTCTCCATCACACACATGCGTTACAATCACAACTTAAATAAAATATAACAATAAATAGAGATACCTACATATACCGTGGCAGTATGTGTTGTAAGGGTTGAACATTTCTATGGAAAATATTTAAAATCTGCTCCAATATCTATGAAAATTATTATTCGAGCTCCCAAATATAAATAACAGTCTTCTATACTATAATAGGCTACAAAAATATTTTACGGGAAAATATAAAATTCCCACGGGAAAGCAATAATAACGTCGACGAAGCCGCGTTCGGAAAGCTAGTTTGATATAATACAAATGTCAGGTTGATACCTATCTCTCTACGCGTTGCGGAAATAAAGGGCCTGGGACCTAATTTGCTAATCTTAACATTATTATCGTGTCTTGATTGCGTTTCAATAAAACTGCTTTTGTCACTTTTTATACGCTTTTCCTGGTACCTATAATTAATTATAATTATAGGTAATTCATTCGTACTACGATTTCTTTATAAGTCAATAGTGACAAATGTTTAGGTATATCTTCGAATGAAGGGAAGGGGATCATAATCTATTAGTTATCCATTAACCAACAATAACTGTCTCAAAAATCAGTAGGTAAGGTACTATTGAAGCGTTATTGACAACACAATAATCAACGCTAGCAGAATAAGGTTCCCGTACATTTATGGCAGCAATCGATAGGGTCAATTAAAAATAAGCCAATTTAAATGAAAGATATCAAGGACAGATAAAATACTTTTACTCAAGGGTTGCGCGAGTGTGGTGAAATAAGTCAAATCCTACTCGTCTGGAGAGCGACTACCTAGTGGGAGGTATAAATTTAGGTTGAAGTGATTGCAATAGTTCGCACAAAAAGGAATACTTACAAAATGGTGTGACAGAGAGTAATCCCCCAAATATTCGTAGATAACAGGCTGGCTATAATGGTAAACATAAATAGCCAGCCTGTTGTCTATGAATAGTCGCTGGTTCACTCTCGTACTCATCCCTTTGCTCTATTCGGTTTGTTGAGGTTGATATACGGGGGTTTACCCCTGTCATTACTTTTGTACAGTCAAACACAAAAGTAATATTTGTTATTTATTTTTCTTTCTAACGGTTTTATAAAAATTCATTCGGGGGATTCAGTATGAATGAAAGGGGTAGTAACTATACAAACATTAACAAACAACTTATTTGAAGAAGTCTACTGAGTAACACTAAATATACAAATGTAATATACATACTAAAAAAGAATTTAGAGAGAATTAATGGCAAAAACCGAAAGTATTTCATATTAGTCATTAATTCATTATGTCAATACATTCAATCTTTCTACGGCTTCATTAAACGGATATGGTGGTTCTAAACCTATACCCTTTTTCCTGTTTCAAAAAGGGGAATAAGACAGACCCTTCGATAACCAGCAGCGCGGAAATCCTCCCCGCAAGATTCAAAAGCCCGCTATTTTAACTGTACGGTAAAGCAGAAGAGTGTCGGTAAAACAGCACCAGGTGTTGAGATATCATGCCCCTTTCTCTTTTCAATACGTAACGTTATCAGGCTCTCTCACTCTCGCGCCAATTAGGCGAGTGAGGTGAGGTGAGTGATACGCGCCGGCTTCTGAGGACGTTAGCCCGCGCTCGACCAGCGAGTCGCACGCACGTACGTCCGCTCTCCGGCAATCGTTCCTCAACCGTGGCAGGTGTCGGTGCCGTGATGTGCAAACCGTGAAACAGTTCTCCATATGTGCTCGACTCCTTCCTTCCTGTTCGGATAATTGGATTTACTTCAAGTTTCGCCATGGGTGAAGTGAGTACCATTTTCGTTGTCCACGTTACTATTTTAGAGGAATGCGAACATGCTCTAGTTTAGAGGGACGCTGCTACTGCGATTGTGATCGCAAGTTCGTAGGTCGATGCCATGCGGCATGGGATGCGGTGGCTGCTGTCGCGGATCGCCGCTCGCATGCTCCTACAGATTAATTAGCGCTTACTTGGGCAAGAGAATAATGGTGAATGAGATTTCGAATGTGTGCCGAAAAAACCCGGTAGAAAGCTTTGAGACTGGAAGCCACATCGATAAAATTGAGATCATCGGAGTACTGTTATGTCTCACCTACCTACTTACTTACGATAATGCGGCTCAGCGATAGTCATTATCTTCGATATTGTTTTTATATTTATTGCCATCGAACGTTCGTGCAACAAACAAATGACTGGCCGTCTTATCTGTTTAGCTATCTGGAATTAATTTTGTCGCATAAAAACTTGATTGTGTATATCGTGGCCAATCTAAGTCACGTATCATTGCTTATGCGGATTTTATTCATGAAGTGTTAATAACACAAGACAGAGAACATTCAATGCCAGAGACGTAACTGTTCCAACATTGCGTACAGTCACCGTAGGACGCAGACTTATTACGTTGAATATTTGAAAACAGATGATTTTATCAGGCGGCATTCGGATACAAAAGCGTATAGAATAAATAATGGCATTGTGCGGCGGAGTAGCACAACCGAGCCCCCAGTGGTGCGTAGGTCAGCGTGTATTTTGCACGGACCGCACTCGACCGCTTTGACCCCTTTCTACTTGATATAGTACCTACTTATACTCGCAAGTCACAGCCTCGCTTGCCTTTTGAGAGTTTAATGTGGAAACTGAAACCTTGAGCGCTTCCAAGATATGTATCAAGCCTTGTTTGGTGTTATGTCATAAACGCCGACGTGTTTGATTGCTCGACATAGATACCATACATGATCAGCCTCATAAAGACGTACGTGATCGCATTGAACGTGATAAACGTGGGAATGACAGTGGTCAGCCCTATAATATTGAAAGGTAAAAGTAAACTAGACATCTTATATGCATGTTACTTTCATTGGACACTTTAACTTTGTCAATGATGATACTTTATATATATATCTTATATAAAAGTAACTACTGCCGGCTGACCAATTCAGGTTTTGTTGTAGCTTCTGAGCCACACCGCTGATTTTCAGCTGGACCAACTTGTCACATATTACTCGTATTTTACACAGTATTAAATTTCATTGTTGCGTTTGTGACAAAAAAACCTGTAAATGTTTGTAGTTTTCTATTCATTCACAACGGTAAAACGTCATTTACCATTTTACCCCATGGTAAATGACGATAATACAGAAGATTGACGCCAGTTTCACCTAGATTACTCAATTTCACATATTACTCAGGTATATTCAGTGCACCAGTGATCTTACATATTATTGTTGTTGTGGCAAGATTTTTTGCCAAGAGTGGTAACAAGGTAGAACATAGAAAAGTTTTAATTAATTTATGAAATCAGTATTTTATCATTGTGCAGACGCAGTTACCTACAACATCAGATCATTATCAAATAATAAATTGATAGATAATACTAGGGTCGATGTGGTGATAAACTTCTCGCTGCTTCTAGAACATTGAAGACTTTATGTGCAAACATTGACGTCACGGTCAAAACTAATTGATGAGATCACACACAAATTCAATATCTATGTACAATTACCTATTGAAGTGGATTTGTATAGTACAGTCAAATACAAAAGTGTTATTAGAGGTATTCAATGACTTGGGAATAATAAAGTCATTGGAGGTATTAGGTACCTACTCGTATGTCATATAAGAATCTGTAAATAAAATTGTGCTGTCTAATTAAAATAACCCAACTTCAACTCATGCCACATTAGATAGTCAATTAGTCTCATACTTAGTCTCATTAGATGTTTCAAATAAGTATTAATATTTTTGTGTAAAAATGTGGTGCGAATATAATCTACTAGCGTTCCGCTCGCGACTTCGCCCGCGTTATTTTTGTTTTCCCGTGGGATTTTTTTTCCCGTAGGAAAATTACCCTATATCCTTCCCCTAGTCCCGAACTATCCCTATACCAACTTTCATTAAAATCAGTTCAGTAGTTTCGAAGTCTATTCAATACAAACAAACAAACAAACAATCAAATCTTTCCTCTTTATAATATTAGATTTCATTAAAATCGGTTCAGTAGTTTATAAGCCTATTCAATACAAACAAACAAACAATCAAATCTTTCCTCTTTATAAAATTAGAATAGATATGCATATAGCTTAAACTCGTTTGTGTATAACTGTACTTTAATTCAAATTTAATGTCGTTTATTCAAATTGGATTATTAGATAATCACTTTTGCACGTCAAAGAAGCTAGTAGTCCTGGAAAGGATCAGCAAGAAAACCTGTTTTTTTTTCTCCTCTCGTATTTTTACAGAGTCATCAATTGGAACCTGGCCTCAGAGCAAATAGTAGAGCTCAATATCCGTGAGACCGTAATAATGTGCTTAATTAATAAAAAATAATAATTTCAGTACATACATTGCGAAGTGGCCCACGGCTTCTTCATATTCTCGTAGGTACTTTACGTGAAATTGGAATAAAGTTCGCTTCCTTTGTAACGTAATTACGTTAAATAACATGTTAATAGCAAGTACAGATTTACATGTTAACTACAAATAAGTAAATTCCTTAGGAAGCAGACAAATAAAATTGAAAATTAAACAAATACAGATATTGATTAAATTAAACAAATACAGATCTACAAATAAGTAAGTAGATTCCTTAGGAAACAGACAAATTGAAGATGGCACATAAAAAATTGGTGATCATTAGTTTAACTACTTAAATTAGTTAGTGATCATCATTTATTATTTACCATCTTTAATTTATCTGTTGTGTAATAAGTAAAAAGTTTGACCTCTCTACGTCTATCTACTTATCATTGTTGACTGTTTGATTTTCGTAGTAGGTACGGTCGACTAACAAAGTGGTTTAACGACCTAACGTTGAAATTCAGTTTCATGTCATAAACCAACACAGTTGACTTTCCTTTGCAATAACATAGTGACAACTACCGAGGAAACTTTGATGTATTTTGATGAAACTTGAAAGTTTTTTTAAAACTGGTACACCACTTTCTTGCCTGACCGTACGTACCTGTAATGTTTTTAAAGTTGTAAGTATCTAGCAAGACGTAAGCCATTTTTTGCGGGATATACTTAGATTTATGTGTGTTATGTATTTACAAACCAGCTGACCCGTGCATACTTCGCTGGGAGTCAAAAACATTTTTTATTTGTGATGAAATTAACTCGTGTATTTCTTAGTACTGAGTGGAATAGAACCAGTAAAAAATCGCTTTCCTCAGAATTATTTGATAAAGATTGTTATTTCACATTAAAAATATTATTAATCTCAATCAAATCAAATATAGACGGTGTCACTCAGAAATAATATAGCTTTGTACTAGTGAAGAAATATTCCAAATCGGTTCAGTAGTTCCAGAGATTACCTCCTCACTACAAATGCACTTTACCTCTTTATAATATTAGCGTAGATTTGTACAGTCGACTAAAAAAGTGGTTTACAACGTTTAGGTTGAAAGTTAGTTTCGCATCAACATAAAACAACACAGTTGATGTTCCTTTGCAAAATCATACTCGTACTGACCTATGTTTTTTTGCCTTGTCTTAACGCTAAGTATGGTCAAAATTGGTAAACCACTTTCTTGATCGACTATACAATTCTGAGGGGCAATCGCACTATACAACGTTTTAACCTAATTTTTAGGTTGTATGGCTTCTGTCAGTTGTGATTGTGACAATTTTGCCAATGTCGAGTAGCGAAAACAAGATTTAAATTGATTACATTTAGGGGTCCTACTAAAATGCTGGGTCGTTTGGGCTTCCTGTGGACAAAGCAGAGTGAACATTAAATTGTTAGTAGCGACTTGAACTAATTGTAAGAAATTATTTTGTTAAATCAATTGTCGGTGAATAATGTTGGAAAATGTATGAGGTAGGGTAAAATGTGGAATAAATTTGTTGTAGGGTAATCCATGTACGGCAGATCACTATTCTATAATTTAACTAGCTTTCCTTTACGCAGCTTCGCCCGCATTGTTTTTGTTTTTCCGTGGGAATTTTAATTTTGTAGCCAAAGTTAATCAGGGATAATGTAGCATCCTAATGGTGAAGGAATTTTTGAAATCGGTCCAGTAGTTTTTGAGTTTATTCGTTACATACATACATATCATTCCTCTTTATAATAATAGTGTAGATGATTCCCATACATTTTATCAACACCTTGACAGCTGTCAGATGTCAAATTATATGAGAACGGTAACGATTTGGCTTACGTTATAGCGTTCGTAAATAGTACAATTGCCCCTCTTTTTTGTAAGTGCACACGAATAATGATAACATATAGTATGCTATTTGAATCCCTTTTTATCCTTTCCGGGTCACACTTCGCTATAATTTTGCTGTCATAAGATGCCCACCTGCCTTATTATTGCGTTAGCTTCTGCAATCTAGATGTTTGTATTACCCACACCTAATTAACCATTGATTAGATAGGTTTATCTGCGGGCAATCAAGAAACAATAACCAATAAAATAACGTGGCCTTATCGAGGTACAGATAGGACCCGTTTGCCCGATAATGATGCATTGTAAACCAATAAATATTAAACTATATAAAAAAATAGAAAAATATAAGTAAATAAAGCAATTTATACAAAAATACAATTATGAAGTTTTGTTCGGGTTGAATACAGTATAGAGGCAGAGGTAATTGCACCATTTATGTTTAAACCAAATCAGAAACTTTTGCGTTCCCATATATTTTGACAACTGCTTAACAGCTGTCAGATGTCAAAACATACGGTAACGGAAATAAAACTGAAGAGAAATTACAATAAATGCCTTCAATTCAATAATTTGAAAATAGGGTAGTTGACTCATATCAGAATTGATTAAAATATTGTTTATTTCTAATAGTATTTGGCATAAGGTTCCACAATATACCGATTTTAATAAATAACAATGAATGATTACTGTAAAATTTTAATTTGAAAATGCTAGAAATAATCTTTTTTATTTTACGCCGTAAACGCTTTGATATCCTGTGGTCAGGGCCGTGACGTCACTCATATAGTAAACAAAGAAATGTCAAATTTGATCCAACAACTCGTCGTTGTTTTTGTGAGGTTATTTCGCCTCGGTGCTTTGTTTACTATAAGACTGACGTCATTTGATGTATACCACAGATAATCAACAGACTGTCATGGCCGACCCTGTTTTCGGTCCAAAATTGAAAATCTTAATTTAAAATAGATTTTTTGCACTTTTTAGCCATCGAAAAAAATAATATTCATGTGCTATGGTCTAATACAACAATTATGAACATTTTAAGCCCTACTTTAAAAAAGGGTCAACTAGCCTATTGTGCCCGCGTTTAATGTAACCTATTGTTGAGGTGAGTTGGTAAGCCATCACGGTTATTACCACTGCCACCGTTGCTTAACTCTAGCGGCCTTAATTACCAGAGGGGTCAATCAATCGCACTATTTCACGTTTTAACCAAATTAGAAACGTTTCATATACATTTTGACAAGACCTTGACAGACGTGGGATGCCAAAACACACGGGAACGGTAACGATTTGGTTTTGCTTAAAATTTCGTTCCTAAAATAGTAAATAGTGCGATAAGGCCCGATTGGTCACGGCGTCAACGCGGTGAAGATTGCGCGATCGCAGGATTGCCCGACGTGAAAGTTTTGTTTTCAGTGTCATGGACCTATGTTCAATGTATCCAATGACATCCTTAGCACCCTTCATAATTACACTAATACCATGACTAATACAATGATTATGAAACATATTTGTTCATAGGCATTTCATAGGTATCTATTTCGTTCGATTCTATATTCAAATTCAAATTCAAAAATCTTTATTCAACATAGGCCTTTACAGGCACTTATTGACGTCAAAACAAAGCAAAACAATCATTTAAAGAAATTATATTAACCTTGTATGTTCATACATCCTAAATATACTCAAGCTGTCTGCAAATACAAGTAGGAATGAAAAAAAAAAAAGTTGATTCTACACCTATGTATGGTTATGCTATATGGGTATGTTATAGGTTATGTTATAACCTACAACTATTTTGGTGTTGTCTGTACATAGTAATTGTCGTTATTTTATTGTGCATGATATGGCTGCCTTAAAAAAATAGTTACATTCACTAGGTTAAGGATTTTCGTTGGATGTAATGTTAGTTACAATGTAACACTTCCAGTCCCCAACCATGATCGCTCAAAACAATATTAAAACCGCACCGAGGGCGAGATGGCGAATAGTTTCAATATTGTTTTAACCTTTCTTTGCTATAAACGGGTGGGTTATTGCCTAAGGATTTTTTCTAAGTCCATGCACGATCGCTTATAATTTGACGACCAAGACTCTGCGCCGACTTCCTTTTATACAGGAGTGATGGATGGACTGCAACTGTCAAATTGTAAGCGATTGCGATAGATTTTTTCTTAGACAATAATCCCCCTGGTTCTTGGTGGCTCATAATAAATAAACTTCTATAAATAATGCACCTGTGGGTCATATATTCAAATTCAAAATATTTTATTCAAATTGGATTTTACAATCACTTTTACACGTCAATGAAGCTACACCAATGGTTCACAAGTCTTCGGCGTCATAAATGAGGCGCAAAGATAATCCCGTTCGTATAAATTGCCAACAATCGAAAAAAACGAATTTCGTGATTTAGACTTATTATGATTGATTGCAGCTGGGGATTAAAAATGAAGACATACCACACAGTAATTATACTTTTACCGTGACTATGCAATTATGCATACTAGAAATTAAAAACTGTAGCTGGAGGGAAGCTATCTCTAAATTATCCATGTCAAATTTTATTAAAAAAAACCCAGCGTAAATCTGAAAAAAATATAGAATGTTTCCTTTGAGTATGTTATCATCAGATTCGTGAATATTTTGCCCCCAGCTACCGCCTAAAATTTCCACCTTATGAAGTGAAGAAAAAAGATTTCATTCACTAAAAAATAAAAAATATTTTACAAAAAATAAAAACCGAATTCAAAAACACTGAAAAGTTAAAAATAATATAAGAATAGGTACAGACAACATCACACTTCTATATTGAAGTCGGTGCCAAACGATGATCTCCTAGAAAGTCTTAAAATTTGGCACCGACTTCAATATAGAAGTGTGATGTTGTCTGTACCCATTCTTATATTATTTTTAACTTTTCAGTGTTTTTGAAGTCGGTTTTTATTTTTTGTAATATATTTTTTATTTTTAACTTTTTAGTGAATGAAATCTTTTTAGTGAAAGAAACCCTAATTTAATACCAGCTCCAGGTATTAAATTAGCGTTTCCCTCGATTTTCATGGGACCCCATTATCACATCCTGACTTTGGTGACCTTGGTACCACCCTAGGAGTATACTCTATCGAATACAAAAAGAATTTTGAAAATCGGTCCACAATTTGCGGAGTAATCGCGTAACATACACACAAAACACGTTGGAAATACTTTAAAATTTAAGGGGTTTCCTCGATTTTCATGGGACCCCATTATCACATCCTGACTTTGGTGACCTTGGGACCACCCTTGGAGTATACTCTATCGAACACAAAAAGAATTTTGAAAATCGGTCCACAACTGGCGGCGTAATCGCGTAACATACACAAAAAAAAACCATACGCATCGAATTGAGAACCTCCTCCTTTTTTGAAGTCGGTTAAAAATAGTATTATTTTGTAATTTGACTACATTAATCTGACATTAGATAAGAATATTATGTTTAACATTAATTCTATGTTGTGCTAGATATATATTTTCTCTCCAATTCAAAGCACGCACTGTTTCGTCTAAAATCTGGCATCTATTACACTGTCTATTGTGATGGGCAGGACATTGTATTTATGCAAATAGACATACATAGCATAACACCGAAAACATGCCACGTATTGTATAAACAGATGACACCGGGTCAGGGCAAAAAAGAATTCCTTGTTGAATGAAATTGTTGGGTTAATGGAGAATTTCGGTTATCTATAAGTACTTATAATGTGTGAGGCGAAGAATTTTTTTATTGATGAGGTGATCTGGGTAGGAGGAGACGGGCTTTTGTGGACCAATGCCAAATTCCCTTAGTAGATTGGTCGAGGGTAGCTTTCCCGGACGATCATTGAGATGGACCCCACACGTACGACAAAAGCATGTAAAATTCGCTGGACCCGATCCCGAAAGCTGCAGGGAGCTGGGGAGTTTTAGTGGGAGTGTCCGGTCCCCACATTATTTCCCACATAGCTGGGTCCTACCTCGTCTGTAGTGTCTTGGTTTTTATAAAGATTGTCCCATACAAAATAATATAGGTAAATCTGGGTCTTCTGCTATCTACCCTACGTAATAGGTTTCATCTTAATCAGATTGTAATTCATGCACACAAAATGTTTCTCAAGTAAAAAACTATTCCTATGAGGTTTTTGTATTGAGTATTATTGAGGTGCTCTATAATGCAGGGTGCATTATAGAGCACCTCAATAATACTCAAAAGACAAAAACAGAATATTTTATGAATTTGAAAAATTCTTCAACAGTGTCCAGCTAAACAGCTGTTATACCATTGAGTTAGATCTAATGAATAAAATGAAACTATAATAACAGTCTCACAAGACTGGTTTACACATGATACGCCACAATTTCAATATAAATAAATCACAATTACAAAAACAGATGTGTGTATGAACATAAACTAGTTTACTTTGAACTACATAGCACTCGGACTATATAAGGTCACTATTTATAACCGTAAACCGTAGTCATGTGGGAAACGTAATTATAACCGAAGCGGTAATAAGCATGCCGTTTAACTTTGTTCGCCTTTCCGATCTTTTCACGTTTATGATTTAATGTCACGTATACTCGCTCATTGAGGCTGATGCAAGCGTGGCAAACCGAACATAAAATTAAAGTTGGAAAGATTAATTCGCATTCTTAACACGAACCAAAGGTCACGTCTTTATTAGTTAAATAATTGTCAGATATTTGTAGTTTACCTCTGCATAATGCTTGCACACTTTGATATTAACCATAGCTCTCTTTCTTTGCAGTCAATGCTGAAAGAGGATCCCCTCTCCAGGATCCAGAGAGAGATAATCGAAGTGACGGAAAGGGAGCGCGAGTTTAAGGAGGGCCATTTCAGAATCAACCGCCTCCTGTCCGAGTCGACCATAGAGGTCAACAAGCAGAACGGTCACATGAACGGCGACGAAGACCACAAGTACCAGAAGACGCTCAACCGGGCCGTCTCCACCTCCCACCTGCTGGGGCCGATCAGCCCGTCGCCTCCCACCGCACCCACAGTGCTCAGCACTAACGGATACACCCGCAGATTTGCGCCCCAGACGGGCACGAAAGGCATTATGCAGCGGTTCATCGCGAACAAAGGCAAGCTGCCGGTGACCTCTCCCGTGGGGGCCGGCGCGGTGGGCCCGCCGCTCGCCTCGTCGCCCGCAGTCGCGTCCGCCCCGCCCCTGGTGTTCCCCACCTCCCCGGTAGTTGCGCCCGTCGTCGGCCCGCCTGCCATTACACGCACCCCCGAGGGCAAACCCATCCGGAAAGGCTACGTGCCGGTCGAGGAGAAAATACAAAAGGAATTGCGAGAAATGAAGGACAGGGAGCACGAACTGAAGCGGATGCGGAAGAAACAGAAGCCCTTCGACATCGACCTGAGCGACGACGAGGCCAGCTCGGAGTCGGAGGACGAGGAGATTCCGTTGCCCGGCAAACTGAAGGCCACCAAATCGATAGGGGAGCTCTACGAGGCGCTGAACGAGGATCTGCGGTCGCCGTCTCCGAGGAACAGCTCGGGGCACGAGTCCCTCGGCAGCCTCAAGCCGGCCAAGTCCTTGGCCGAGCTGTGCGAGCTGAGCCCCGGGCAGGAGTTCCTCGCGCCCAGCTCGACGCGGCTCATCGCGCAGTGGGAGTCCATCATTCAACAGAAGCAAGAAGCGGGCGCGGCATAAGCGTTCGCGAGACGAATCCTTGGATGTCAGTGTACGCCGAAAACATTGTGCGGCCGTCGTGCGTATATGGACTGCGGGTTTTAGCGCGTCTACAAACTTAATTAAGATGTGGGTAACGTGATCGTGTGTGATTCGGTGGTGTCCGCGGGCGGGGTGTCGTGGAGTTACGTCACGGCGGCGTTTTAGCAGCTTACGCTCAGCTACTAAACGGTGAATCGTTATTTATAAGGGAAGTTCGGCTGATTGAGTTGTTCGCGAGCTGATCGACTGTGCAATTAATTTTCACCAGACCGCGAACAATGCAAATGATGGTTATCCGTAGCAGCAATTATCTTTCGCATGCGCTGGTGGAAAGCGGGCGATGCTATGCGAACCCGTTCGCGAGTGTGAGTGGTATAGTTTCTTCCTATTGTTTGGTTGTTGATGATGCTGAAAAAGCTACTGTTTTTGCGCGCTTTCGCGCTGCGTTGGCAGTACGGCACTGGGCTGTCGCGGAGGCGTCACTTAGCGTTTCTCAGTATGAGAAATTCTTTCATTAGTACAAAAACTGCGTGATTATCACTGCACCTTCCCTCGAGGATGTGATCGCGTCTTGTGTAACCTTCACTGCACATATTAATCAGGTAGTTGACACTGAAATACAAAGAAAAACGTTTTCAAGTTTTCGTTTTCTTGGAAGTTATATTTTTGCGTTTGTATTCCGTAGATTCGCCGGTCGCTGTGACGCGAAAACAAGTTGCTTTTTTATTTTTTTATTAAACCATGTGATTGTTATGATGTTTGTGATGCAACAGTTCAGGGAACCAACGGTGTTGCTAAATGTGCCGTTTGCCGAAGCTGGTCTTCGAGACTATTATGTAATGTACTTAATTCAGTTAAATTATTTTATTTATAGATGCTGTACTTAGGTAAGGTCTAAGTCGTAACTGTGTCAAATAGTTGTGCCTTATTGAAATGTTCCGGACACTGTGTTTTTGCGGTCCGACGTTCACTTTACTTAGATGGGATTTATTTACGAAGCATCAAACGAATATTTACTTGTATAAATCCTTATTTATTCAAACAGCTGTTTACTTATTATAGCGTAATAATTAATTAGTCAAATTAATTTAAAATTAGCTAGTTGTTAGAGAACACTTAAATAATTATTGAGATTGTTAGCGATTAATTGTTTTGCAATACTTTTCTATTAGTGTATTATTTAGATTTGTCCGGGGTTCTTCTACCCCTTCGGTGGTTTTGTGATGAGCTCACCACAAATTCCTATTGCCTACTTATTATATACGAAAAAAATAGATTTCTATACTATACAATCTGTTGAAACAATATTGTGATATGAAATTGCCTTAAAACATTGTTATTGTAGTAGTTTTTTGTACATTAGATGCCTATTTATTCTGAAATTTTACATGTGCGAGGTGTGTGACGTCTTAGCTCCACGTCTAAGACGTTTGTTAATAAGAAAATGCAATAAATAGTTTGTCAAATTGATAAATCCCTTTTTACTTGACTCCCCGCTCTTTGGTCGCTGGCATTTGCAAAGGCCACTGTCATTGCCCGTACATGACTTTTGGTATACCTACGAAAGAAAATTATTGTCACTTATATCACTTACTAGCTGTGCCCGCGACTTGGTTCGCGTGAATGTCATTTCATTTATGTTGGAAAATAACAACATGTCGTACATTTTTTCCCATTTTTGCAACATTTTTCATTGACGCTCAGCCTTTCTCGATAAAGGTACTATCCAACACAAAAATATTTTTTAGCGCGTTCAACCAAGCAAACAATTAAACAAACTCTTCAGCTTTATAATATTAGTATAAGTATAGATGTCGTGGCCAGATCGTAAAATTGACAATTTCATGATGTGGCCAACCATTTCATGAAATGGTTGTAAGTAAGTACCTGTTTCATGAAATGCCATTATTTATACCAACTTTGATTATATCTTAGTTTTATGTAACACACAGCAGTAATTCGATGAAATGTTATAATGCCAATCCTCAATTTTCTTTCGTACTTTATAATTAAATCCTTATGGACCTACTAGTGAACCAAGGGGTATTTCTTTTTCCTGTAGTACACCTAGCTAGGTGAACCATATAGGTGGACCACGGGCAATAACCCGGCCAATATCGTCTGGTCACATCATGATGTGGTTTGGCCGGTTCAATGAATAATCAAACGTTTAACGATATGGACAGCTACGTTTGGCTACTTCATGATGGTCAAAAATTTGGTGATCATAATCGTAAAATAATTACATTATTCACCGCTAGAGGCGCTGATAACATTTTGTTTCGGTGATGCATCATGGCGGCGGACAATTGTTTCGATAAATAAAATCTATAAAATTGAATAGTGTAATAAAAAGGTTAGGTTAGACATTGTGACTCGGGGAATGGCTAGCGCCGATCACGTTTGTGCCTCTATGAAGGTAGAAGCTGCTTGGAGGGTGGTTTAGTCAGGTATGGGGTGTACACACGAGTCCAATGGCATATCCTTGGGGCGGCCTTGTCAGCTTTCAGCCCTTGTTGAATCGTAAAGAGATTCCCCCGCCTCAAAAAAAAAAGGTTAGACATTGTGTTGTGACCACATACAGCGGAGCGAAGCATCAAACTGCATGTTGCATGCTTGCTTTCACGCTGCAGGCATGTTTCATGCTTATTTGGGATTTTTATTAAGCCATATCATGAACACTACATTAACGATATGGTCAAACGTGGATGAACATATCATTAAACGTTGACGTTTAAACGATATGGTCAGTTTTAGTTGGCTATTTCATTCATGAAATTCAACTATTTCATGAAATGGCCGGCCACGTCATGAAATGGTAAATTTTACGATATGACGACGACATAGATACCATTGATAAGTCCATGCCTGTGCCTATCGATGCTTGCGCTAGATATGATTTGAATTGATATTCTGTAGTGTTATCGTTATCTGTTAGTGGCTATTCGGACCCGGATTAGAATAGCCACCCCGTTTTTGAATAGTTACAAGTTAATCTTGAATTCGAAAACGAATACTAATGATATGCGAAATTATTTTCTGCTGTTCCCGATTTTAAAGGTTTTTTGAATCACTCGAATTCAGTATTGTTATAAAATGAAATTCTTTATTAGGTTCTGTTTCACGTGGATAAAATAAAAAATCGGTACGCAACGACTGCACAATTTGAAAAGCCGACGAGAAATCGCACGAAGAACGGAACGTGTATACGTTGCGTATATTATATTCTACTTAATAAAAAACGAGTCGGTGGCGCTGTGGTCTCGGCACTTGCCTTCCAGTCGGGAGGTCGGGGTTTGAGACCCGCCATGTACCAATGTGTTTTTCGTTTCGAATTTCATATGTACATTTGTCTGACGCTCCTACTGTGAAGGAAAACATCGTGAGGCAACCTGCATACATCTGCGAAGAAATTCAATGATGTATGTGAAGTCGACCAATCCGCACTGGGCCAGCGTGGTTGATTAAGGCCTAATCACCCTAACATAGGGTAGGCTCGAACTCCTCGGTGGGGACGTATATGAGCTGTGATGATGAAAAAACGAGTGGGTAGTACTGCTCGTTGTAGAATTTACGGGATAAATGTTTAAAAATAGTGAATTTGGAAATTCGCATTCCAATATTACGATATCGAAGGAGAGTTTGAATTCTAATATTTCAAAAAATGCGCCTCCTGCTTCCATGGGAAATCGAAGCCTGTTCACCAGATGAGAACCAGGTAGACTCAACCACAGTACCAAGAAAGCGATTAGATAAGAAGCGATACAATATTCTGTTGACTCATTTCAGAATTTAAAGCTCCTAAAACCCCTTTAATGGCAGAAACAGCATATGTGGTCCCATCACAACATTTACTTACGAAAGTCGTATCGCGTTTGTGGGAGAATTTGAACGCTCTAGGAAAGTATTCGTTGTGTCAACAAGCGTATCCGTGCCGGAGCAAACAATGTTTGGACAGGGGGATTATCATAAAACTACAATTTACAGGCAAATATTGAATGTGTGATAACTTGTAAAAGAGGGAATGTTCAAAGCATGCGACCACACGCGACAAGTGTTCGACAGTTTTTTAGCGTCATCCAAACTTTTTGGTAACGCTATGTGCTCATCTTATGGTCTGTCCGTCTAATGCTCTAAGATCCGTCTCGTCCATGGTCCGTCTGCTTGCTTGGATGCCCGTCAAGATCCCGAGTTTGTTTTAGAGGCTTTGGATTTTCATTAGATGATAGGGGCCTAATTCTGTTTGCGTTAATGCATTGATGGCGTGTCAATAATGCTTCAGTAGCATTGCTTTTTGAGACAGTTATTTTTGGTTAACCGATAACTAAATGAAACATTTGTCGCTATTGGCTTATCATGTAATTGTAGTGCCAACAAATTGCACAACAAGCGTATAAAAGTGACAAAAGCAGTTTTATTAAAACGCTACCAAGACACCATGAACAACGTTAAGATTAGGCTAGACGAATGAAAACAATGCTTTAATAGAAGCTCATTCATATAATAAACAGAAAGAAAAAAACGGTTTTCGAATAACTATAAAAACAACCAAGATATTAAAGATTTTTCTCCATCTCTTTCTAGCAAAACGGCAATTTACATGGAGTTTATATGGCCGTACCTGGCCGTACTCAACAATAACGTCATGGTTGATGTCGGATCTTTCTGTATAATCGCTTTCAAATTAACAGCTTAAATGCTTGTATCTAATGTATTTCAGCCGATTTTAATTCTAATTTCACATGATTGCATCTTTTTCTACGGTATATTTTTAATATTTTATGAAAAGACGTGAAAATTAGAATTCAGTCATCATCCCAAATGACCACCAGTTTTACCTATAATTTACAAATTTTTTACTACGTTTCTTCATTTTTAAAAGCTTATTCAACTTTCTCAAATTGCTTGCCTCTGTACTAGTCTCTAAATACGTGGCAATACATGATAAAAGTTTTAAAATACTCAAATCTTGGAATAGCCTATCAAAATCCACTAGCACATTTCAGTCCAAATGTAACTGTTGCCAAGCAGTGGGTGGGGCTTGCATCACGTGTTCCGGACTGAAGGGTAAGACAGGCAGTGGAATTACTGGGTACTGTGACTTGACATCTTATGTCACAGGTTGGCAACGTACATTGGCGTCCTTGTAGGGTTTGTAGATTTGCAGATCTTACAGAAACCACGTGTAGCTACTTATCTTCAGGGTGGGCAGCCTGCAATCGTGCATGTTGGCTAACTCAGATGTTTAAAAAATGCTAACATTTGTTTTCTTTTTACTGAAATGGACTAGTAATAATGTGTAGATGCACGTATTTAGTTAGTATTATAAATAACAATGTATTCATTGTGCAATCATAGTATATTCTTTATGATTTTATGTAATTTAAAGTGTCAAATACTCTACAACTCTATAAAAATTAAGCTATTAAATTAAACTATAAAAATTAAATATGAAGCATAATTTGGTGAGCATTCATCTATTTTGGCAGGCATCTTGTCGGTAGCTATAATTCTCGACGTATTAAAATGTTAGTCTCATTAGCCATAAGAGAAAATAAGAGAGTTTTTGTTGAAGCTGAAGGCAACGCATGAATTGTTAAATAATTATCTCCATGCACTCTTCTAAATATAATTTAACCATTCAATCTCGACGGGCTATATACAGACGGTCCAAGTTTTTCATTAACAAAATACTCCAATGGCGGCGTCAAAGTTTTAAATTCCTGTTATCTGGAGGATCATACATCTGGATCTTTTTAATTAATGCATGTAACGGCTCTTTGCATGTCAGTAAATAAGATTGTCCAACTTAGTCCCGAATTACGAATGACCGAATAACTATTGCTCGAACTTTTTTTAGATCGAATAATCTTTGATGGAATCTATCGTAAGACCGAATAACGTTAGCACGAAGTTACTCATGGTTATGAAATGACTAATATACTCTTTCTATTACGCCAGGTTTGTAGGGAGTGCTGGGATCTTGGTACACAACCGTTTCAGTTTATCGGCCGTGGTCCTATTGCGGTAGTCCTACTGGTAGTACCAGGGGCATTTCATTTCGCCCGTGGGCCTATCAGTAGGACTATAACAAGAAACAATTTACATTAGGTATATGGGCATTGGACCTACTGATCGGATAGTGCAGTCACTATGAAAAAAATCTCTCTCAAGAAAATGTGATCAACTTCCTGAATGAAAAAACAGTTTCTACGGGGATTTACTAGATGTACATATGACACCAGAAGAGTTCTCAACTGAAATTTTATTCCATGTAGGTAGTAGATTTTGTTTCATATTTTGTTTTATATTTCATTTGTTAGATTTTTTATAGAGGTAGAATTTTTTTTATAAATAGAGAGATATAATCAGGGAAAAGTACCAGAAGTGCACAACAGTAAAACAGAATTCCATAAAGATGTTGCTAGAAATGCCTCTTTCCAAAATATGAAATAAAATCTACCTACATGGAATAAAATTTCAGTTGAGAACTCTTCTGGTGTCATGAACTCCTAGTACACCCCAGTAGAAACTGTTTTTTTTAAGTCAGGTAGTTGATCACATTTTCCGTTTATCACAAAAATGTTCGGGACTCCACCACGGGCGATATACGGAAATTGTGTACCAAGATCCCAGAACTCCCTAAAAACCTGGCGTAATAGAGAAAGTACATCAGTCATTTTATGACCATGAGTAACTTCGTGCTAACGTTATTCGGACTTACAATAGATTCGATGAAAGATTATTCGACCTAAAAAAAATTCGAGCAATAGTTATTCGGTCATTCGTAATTCGGGACTAAGTTGGACAATCCAAATCTTCACCGATTCGATTATTTATTTTTGTCTTTTGTTCGCCTTATACAGGGATGGTTAGAAAGAAAAAAATGGAGAAAATCATAAAGAAAAGCTAAACAATAATATATGTAAATGAAACGCCTTCCTTGAATGTCATTTTATTCAGATATAACGAGCGCTATTTATAAATAATGTTAATTTGTATGGTAAGTCACGGTACACTTTTATCAGCTGTCAATGTGATACGAAGTTCGCGGGGACAGCTAGTAAGATATAAAGAATCCGGTCAATTTCCAACATCCTTCGGCTTAGCGGAAGATGTTTTTTCACGCAACGAGCAAAAGAATAATAGACGTTATGGATTTACTTTACAATCGAGAAATTAATAAGGCGTTTGGTTGCGTCAGTGGAAACCATAATAATAGTTAATTCGTGCCAGTAGTAGTGCTACGCTGTCGACATCTCTATTATCAACTTCGTCTCGGTTTCTAGGTAAGATAGTTTTATGAATAAAATGAGCCGTCTTAGCTAATATTGTTGACAACAAAATATCCATAAGCTGGCTCGAATAAAATTAAATAGTCGAAGGTCGTTTGGTTATCGTTATCAGCGATCAGCTGGGACGGAGAGCTGATAAAGGTGTTATTGCTCAAGTTGATGTTTGGTGTGGCACGTTCAGTTCTATTACGACTCACCTAACTATAGTTATCATTAATATTATACGACAAATCACGATTATATTATTGCCATCTTCAAAAACACTCAGAAAACACGATTATTCTAATTACCATTTATTTTTGTAATTAGTTTGCAATTGATAGAAACGCAAAACGGTAACATTAATCTATAGTTTCTGCAAGTCGCTCTTAATTTCTAAACTTTTTCTTTACATTTTTTTTGGTAAGTTTAATTTTATATACTCGTAGATAAGCTATGCATCTGGGCAAGTAGAAAACTTATTTGAAACGAGAAAAATGTATAAACATATTGAAGTTCACTTCACTTCTGTAGGCAATGGCAATCGGTCCCGATTACAACCATTATTACTGCCAAACTCAAGTTTAGGATAAAACACTGTTTTTAGAGTTTACTGTGTGTAATAAAGCCAAAAGTATTGATTAATTTGTTTTTGCAAAAGGACAAAACAGAACGTCACAATAACATACAACATATAGCACAGTACGGTTAAAGTTTAACATTAAAAGTGGAAACGTATTTACAAAGGATTTTTAAAATGGGATAATTTAACTAGCGAAGTCATAAACGTCAGTCGTATCACGTTTTCCATTATTTTTGTATTCAATATGTTAACACATCTTGTCACGATGTATTAATAGATTCGTGTAAAAACCACTTGCAGTGAATCATCCGTAGGTAAATATTCGGCTCGTCATATGGAATAAAACCTCTCATTCATATCTTGGCATATCTATTTAGTTTCAAAACTCTTCGATATAATCCCTTTTGATTTATTACATTGTGTATTATATTGACTTAGCTTGATGTAACTCGGCACTTGCCTTCCAATCGGGAGGTCGGGGTTCGAGACCCGCCATGTACCAATGTGTTTTTCGTTTCGAATTTCATATGTACATTCGTCTGACGCTCCTACGGTGAAGGAAAACATCGTGAGGCAACCTGCATCTGCGAAGAAATTCAATGGTGTATGTGAAGTCGACCAATCTGCACTGGGCCAGCGTGGTTGACTAAGGCCTAATCACCCTAACATAGGGTAGGCTCGTGCCCCTCGGTGGGGACGTATATGAGCTGTGGTGATGATGATGATGATGTATAAAAAAAGAAAGGTTAAATACCTTTCTTTCTTTTTTTATACAACTAAGTTGTCAAACATGCAGGCTGTCCACCTGATGGTAAGGCTGCAGTACACCGGAGGGAGACTGTACGAGGGTCGTCTGCTTGGGTACCTACGTCTTACCTATTTTTGTCGCAAAGCAGTGTTTGCATTGCTGTATTCCGGTTTGAAGGGTAAACTATGGCAGTGAAATGACTGGGTACCGTGAATTTACATCTTACGAGTATCTCACAAGCTGGCTGTGGTTCGTGCGGGGGCTGCAGATTTGATGCGAATCCCAAAAGAACCACATGCACTTTAGGTGACTGTTCCCACTTACCATCAGGTGAGCAGCTTGTTTGCCAACTTAGTTGTATAAAAAAGTCGCCTATAGTACATATGGCTCCTGCAAGACTTACAAATATACAACCCCTACAAGGATGCCAATGTTCGTTGCGGACTTGTCACATACTATGATGTCTAGTCACAGTACTTATCTAGTAGTTTGACTAATGATCAATTGCACTAACCTTGTCTTAGCTAAGACAATCCTAAAAAGAATGCTGACACTTCTTGTCTTTAATGAAAAGAATGTGACAGCATGCCACTTAAGATCGTCCTAAGCTAAGACAAGGTTAGTGCAATTGGCCATAAGTACCTGTCTTACCCTTCAAATCGGAACGCAGCAATGCAAGCACCGCTGTTTGGCGGAAGAAATAGGCAAGATAGAGGCATTCTTTTTTTTACATACGGCAGGAAGCTCTTGACTTTATCTCACCTGATGGTAAGAGATGATAAAGCCGAAAGTGGAAGCGAGCTTCACCTGGACTCTTCTACAACTGACGAACTTGCTATCTTACCTCTGATTGTCAGAACACCACTGCCATTAACATTCTAAGCTAGCGCGGCACCGTTCAGAAACCCTACCACCAACCAAAGCGAGTAGAAAATCTTCTGCCCCACGGGGAATCGAACCCCGCACCTCCCGATTAACAGCCGGTGATCTCAGCCACTAGACCACGGAGGCAGATGAATATTTAGTACTCTGGCACAGAGTCTCCTTCTGCTAGATGAGCTGAGACGAAAGTCAATTCAGCGCTCGCGAAAATGTTTCTGCATTGTACTGCCCACCATTTTCCTGAAACTATCCGATTAAACACATAATTGGTGAAACGCACGTACCAAAATACCGAGGGATTCCGTTACTGATCAGTTTTTTTGCATTTAATCACACTTTAAATAGTAGGTATGAAAAGTAAAAACTTTTAACAAGATTTCTATTCTTGCGCAGTCGGTGTCAGCAAAAACGTCATCGAAATAATACAAGAATTCATCGGTCTTCGGATTATTGCCCTCACAGTTTTTCCCGATTCAAGGATTTTTTGGAACCTGTATAACAAAAGATTTTTTACCGAATCATGGTTTGGCCGTTTACGTTGAGCTACGCTGAGTTACTTGAAAGTTCTATGAACTCTGTGTTTTTTTCTCTCTCACACACACTCACTGCAGTGTAACACTTAACTTTCATCTCAACTGATGATAACACCGAAGATAGTAGCCAGTTCCTTAGCACTTGCGGAAGTGGCTATCTTATCTATGATTGTCACAACTCAAAAGTTATATTAAACTAGCTGACCCGGCGTACTTTGTATCGCCATGTTTTTTAACTAAATTACTGAAATGTATGTTTAAATTATTGTAATTTTTATATTACACAAACCTTGTCGTAACTATAACGAATAGATAAAACCAAGAATCATCCAATTTGGTGCAGTCTTTCGAAAGTTATGGGCGTACATACATTTCGAAGATCCATTTTTATTTATATACTTAGATTAACATTGTTATTATGGCGACAAACTAAGGTAAGAAGGTAGTAGCTAGCCAGGCGGGCTCAGAAGCCCTACCACCAACCAAACCAAGGCAAAAAACTTGCGGTCCCATAGGGAAACGAACCCTAGACTTCCAGATCAGTACCGGTTGATCTCAACCTCAAGACGGTTATAGCACATTTCGATACGAGTACGGAAAGTATGTCATTTCTTCACGAGTCCCAAGCCAAGGCGAGGGTCAGCAATAGCGACGAGTAGAAATTACAATTGCGCATGTGCATCGAACGACGTTTTTTTAAAACAACTAAAGGAAATCAATGAATGAAATATTTAATCCTTGGACAAGTCATAATTTATAATTTGTCGCATCCGCGGTGCGCAGCGCGCCCAGCCGCGTGCGCTTGAACTGCTCTACGGCGGCGTTTATTTTAAACTACTTGTGCCCGCGACTTCGTTCGCGTGGACGTCCGAAAATAACAATATCGTAGTGTTTTATAGCCTAAAGCCTTCCTCGATAAATTAACTATCCAACACAAAAAGAATTTTTCAATTCGAACTAGTAGTTTCTGAGATAAACGCGTTCAAACAAACAAACTCTTCAGCTTTATACTATTAGTAAGTATAGATTTAACAAAAAGTACTAGTGCGGAAAAGAATAATTTTCCGCACGCGAAGCACAAATGGTTTGTGTGATATTAATTTATTTAATTCTATTAATTTATTAATGAGGGAATTAGTGGAATCGACGTGGATATTACTGTATTTTTAATCCTTCACCGAGTCTTAATACCAAATGCGATTGTCCTCGCCAGTAAGTCGGTGCCAAACGATGATTTCCTAGAAAGTCTTAAAATTTGGCACCGATTTCAATATAGAAGTGTGATGTTGTCTGTACCTATTCTTATATTATTTTTAACTTTTCAGTGTTTTTGAAGTCAGTTTTTATTTTTGTAAAATATTTTTTATTTTTATCTTTTTCTCAAATTATTTATTTATTTATTAACAATTAAAGATACACCACAGAAAACAATCAAAATTATCGATACAATATGAAAATATTTTTTTTGATAGATTGCTTTCCAACACATGTATCCTAATCATGACTTACATTTTTTAATGATATACGAGCTTAGCACTAATACTAAGGCTAATTAAATTACGTTAAATTAAAGTCGACAATACAGAGGGAATAATTGTTGATGCTTTGATGGATTTCCAAATGTCACTGTTTGAGTATCTTTCCCACACATTTCACAAATCAAGCAGCTTTTTCTACCATAATGTCCAGATCTTTATTCTCTTTAGCAAGAACACATACGGATTACAGGATTTTAGTAAGATGTACTTATTTAAAAACTTGAAGCATGAAGATGTTTGGAGAGATGGAATTCGTCGGAATCTTTTTTTTATGTATGTTCCCCGATTACTCGAAGACTCCTAAACCGATTCAGAAAATTCTTTTTTTGTCTGAAAGGATATACTTCGCAGGTGGTCCCATTGTCACCATGTCAGGATCCGATGATGGGATCCCATGAAAATCGAGGGAAACCCTTGAATTCACAGGCATGTTACCGTATGTTCACCGATTACTCCGCCATTTATGAACCGATTTTCAAAGTTCTTTTTGTAATCGAAAGAGAATACTCCCGAGGTGGTCCTATTGTCATGATCTGATGATGGGATCCCATTTAAATCGAGGGAAACCCTTGAATTTTATAGGCACGTCCAACGTGTTTCATGTTTTTGCTGAAGATGTTCAAGTATTTGCATCTGGTAGTCATCAGTCATATTACTGAGCTGATGATGGAAGGTTTCCGGTAGGTTAGGAGTTCGGGAATAATTCTTTCAGTAGGTACTGTTTAGAGCAAAAGACGTTTTATTTTAAGTTGTTCTGGTGTTTGCTTTGGCTCAAATTCTAAAACGCACGTATTATAAACTAAAAAAATTGAAAAATAAAACCGACTTCAAAAATACCAAAAGGTCATAAATAATTTAAGAATACATACAACATCACAGTTTTATATTGAAGTCGGTGCCAAGCAATGATCACCTTGAAAGTCTTAAAAAATGAAAAGAACAATTTATATACTAAAGGCCTTACTAATAACCATTGTATAAGCCTGATTTACTTAGTTAAACAGTGTTTTGTCACGTTCACTCGAATGACATTTCAAATTCGAACAAAAGAGACAAAACACTGCTTAACTATTCAAGGCTTATACAATGGTTATTAGTAGGGCCCTTAGTCACTTTGGCACCAACGTCAATATAAAACTGTGATGTTGTATGTATTCTTACATTATTTATGACTTTTTGGTGTTTTTGAAGTCGGTTTTATTTTTTTTTGTGAATTTAATACCAGCTCACCTTCCTGGCCTGACCTTGGACCTGAATCCATCCAAGGTCAGGTCAAGTCCAAAAGTTACGGATCCTTCCCCCATCATCTCGGTTCATGACTAGACGCAAATACATGAATAACTTCGGAAAAAACTTGAAACACGTTCGACGTACCTATAAAATTCAAGGGTTTCCCTCGATTTTCATGGGATTCCATCAATAGATCCTGACTTTTAGGGACTTTGAGACCACACCTGGAGTATACTCTATCGAATTCAAAAAGATTTTCTAAAATCGGTCTACAATTGGCGGAGTAATCGCGTAACATACACACAAAAAAAAGCATACGCATCGAATTGAGAACCTCCTCTTTTTCTGAAGTCGGTTATAAAATATGTTGACAGCTACGATGATCCAGGCCTCCAACGTCAGTTGCTTCGACTTATCAGCTGCGCATCTGCTGTGACGAGAGTGTTTGTTTTAATCACTGTGTTTTTATTTTATAATTAATGCTGATAGCAACATACTGTGTAATTGCACGCACATGACGACTCACAACAAGCGACTACCTATTTTAATTTGAAGCTATTTTTGTTATATCATAGATGTGAAGTTTTATGGGTAATATGAAATAATTAGTATTTTTTACATGACGGGGGACCGTCGTGCATTTTATCATTTGAAAAATCTTGCGTCGTCAAAACTGACTCTCACTATATATATAGGCTTAGTCCGCAAATTCAAGGTTGTGTACTGTCTGTCGTTTCACTGGCAGACAAAAACTGACAACGAGGTTATCCGCCTGTTAATTTAAGTCATAACTCACAAATTTATCAAATGAATACTATACATGTACCTACTTATACGACGAATACTTGCTACTTATAACATCTCGAATCACTCTCACAATCATATCACTCTCATAATCACAAATCACACTTGAAATCTTGTAATATTGACATTTATTTCGATTCTCTGTCTAAATTCAAATCCACTTTATATGTAAAACGCGATTAAGCAATTGCTTTAATTTGGTACCTACCTAAAATCCTACATAAAGTTCTAAATTACCTATTGAGCATGGCATCGTTTCCCAGTGGACTGACGATGCTACGTTTGGTTGATTGCAATTGCAAAGGATGCGAGTGGGGTGGGATTTGGTTATTGAACGTCCAAAGTTTACTTTTACATTTTTGATTCTTTCATTTTGATTTTTTGATTCTAAAGTTGTTATTTTTCGTACCATGTGGTTGCTGCCTATAATTAAGTTTGAACTTGTAATGTGTTTTAGTGTAAACTTGTAGGTGGTCTAAAATAAATAAAATCTAAAAAGAAACAACTAAAGCTGTTATACTTTAAGGACAAAATTAAATTATGAAATGACATATAATCTGCCCGTCCCCGGTGGAGGCACGTTCGGGCTCGGAAGGCCAATTCACCAATCGCACCCCCTGGGAACAGGCCCAGTACTATAAACAAGCTGGGACTTCGCCAAAGGAGGGGTCACCCGGTGGGTATAACTTTTGTGAACATTTGTGACCCTCAAACGGGTGACCAGAGGCCGTACCACCTAACTCAAAGCGATCACTCGCTATCGTTATCGTGACATTAGAACAATAGTTTTAATGTCACAATCACAGGTGACATAAACTATTGTTCTAATGTCACGAAAGCGATAGCGAGTGATCACTATGAGTTAGGCGGTAGCCCCCCAGGTCGGGGCTATAATTTCTCCCTGCCGGGGTCAACCGGCTGGGCTATCTCCTCAGCAGCTTAGGGTAGTTAGGTTGGGTAGGTAGCTACCCCTTGCCGTCGCAACCGCCTGCGGCGGTGCGGTGAGGTAGAAGGGTCCTCTTCCCGCGCACACTCCGCTGCCTCCTTCTGCCAGATCGCGTCTTCGCAGAAGGAGACGGTACTGCGACAGTCTCCCACACCTTCGCGCTGGTCAGCATTTTGTATACGTCGCCGGCCAGACGACGTACCGTCCTTTATATCCGAGAGCAAGATCTAGATTGTCGCGCTGGGGCCGTGTCGTCGGGAGCAGTGCGCTGCGGTGAGCGGAGTATAGTGGAAATGTACCGTAACTTGAAGGAATACAGACGAAAGCTGTCGCAGTCAAAGCTATACAAAGTATGCTTAACTAATTGGGCGTCGAAATATATATATCAGTTACTAAACGAAAGTGAAACTGAATACTGTGAATGATGCAGACCGTTGCTGCCTTCTATATCAATGTCATTGAATAGAAAACAAACAAAGTTGTGCTTGTTATAATCTGATTTTATATAAGTACTAGGTGTACCTGAAGGTCGATATAATATTTAACGGGCATATGGGTTAGATATTAAATGGACTCTAGATGCTGGTCTTTGATCTGGAAATCGAATACTTCCCGAGTTGATTGACTTTAAAAAGTTTTGAGTTACACAACCATAGTCCAGCTAACTATTGAATACAGACAGAAGAAATGTACCGAATGAAGCAACAAGGTACCTCCTACACTGATGTAGGCCTGTCAATGCATAAGAACAAAAAATATTTTATTTAGTACATATGTATGGAAAAAAGTAGCTTGATTAGCCTCAATATTTTTCCTACAGAATCTTTACTTCTGATAGATACATAGCCTTAAATATTATTTCAGTTACACACATGTTCAATAAGTTCGCGGAACAGAAATAAAAAAAGGATTAAAGGTCTATCCGCAGTCCGCACACATCAGTGCCGACACGTGACGATCAGTGACGTATCCATCAGTGTCAGTGAAAAATGATATTGTAGCACACATTTTGTACGACGCCATCCGTACTCGTCAGTGTCAGTGACGTTCAGTGATCTTCAGTGCTGCGCCGACGCTCGCCGTGATCCGACGCGAATTTCTCGGAACGAATATTTTCACTGACGGCACGGACGATTTCAAGCATTCTAAGATTGATGACGAAAAATTTATAGAATTGGTTTGATCACATACTGTTTTACGCAAGGTTTACTGCAAGGTAGTACTTGCACATAAAAAATTCATGGACACTAACTTTAAAATTGCCTTCTATGACTTATGTTATCATCTTCATTTAATAATATAGCAATTAGTGCTAACTGGAATATTTTAAATCGAGGCATTTTTGATATAACAAACTCAAAAATGCTTGTGCAACTGCATCTGCTAAGGTCACAGCGCGCGTCGGCACTGAATGTCACTGATGTGTGCGTATAGCACGTCACGGTACTGATCGGCACGGCACTGATCGTCACGTGTCAGCACTGATGTGTGCGGATAGACCTTAAAGGTGTATCCGCACACATCAGTGATCACGGAAAGCGTCGGCGCAGCACTGAAGATCACTGAACGTCACTGACACTGACGAGTACGGATGACGACGTACAAAATCTATGCTACAATATTATTTTTCACTGACACGGATAGATACGTTACTGATCGTCACGTGTCGGCACTGATGTGTGCGAATAGACCTTATATTTGTAAAAATAACTTTATATTTCAGTATAATCTCCCTGAACTGCAATCCACTTATTTCATTAGGGAAACTGACAAATTTGGAAATTGACCAGTGATACGCTTACTCCTTTGATTATATACTCGTACAAATATATAATCAAACGGTGTCAAAGGTTTTCTCCTCTAATTTATGGATCCCATTACTAAAGTGATTTTTCGGGAGAAAACTGACGCTAACATCTCTTTGCCGATTTCTGAACACGAACTCTCTTCGGAGCTGACGAACCGGGTCACACCACTCCTTAGCCTCTTGTTTTGATTCCGGATCATAATATTTTGATAATACTCGTATGATATTTAGAGACTGAGCGTTCAGCGGCAGAAAGCGCTGTTACTTTATTTTGTAAAAATTCAAGCTAATAAAGTCTTTATTTTTGTTTACTTGTGTTTTTAACCTTAGCTCCGAGTAGGAACCTTGCCAAAATGCCCCACCAAAATGAAATCTTAAATCTGCCCCTGCACTGACCGTCTTATTACGAAACATGGTCTAAGTGTATTGTAGTCCTCCTAGTTATACTTGACGCTGTCTCTTCTTTTTTACTCTTATAAAGACAAGTGAAAGAGCATCAGACTTAAGCCAAGACTAAGTTTAGGCTTCGTTTTGTAATATGAGAGTAGTCTAATACACCGTCACATAGTTCGGATATTCGCCACACTGATAGCATCACGCCACTGGCAGGTCAGTGATGTAACATCGGCCAAGTTAAAATAAAAACCGACTTCAAAAACACTGAAAACCTAAATATAATATTAGCATAGATACAGACAACATCACACTTCTATATTGAAGTCGGTGCCAAACGATGATCTCCTAGAAAGTCTTAAAATTTGTCACCGACTTCAATATAGAAGTGTGATGTTGTCTGTACCTATGCTAATATTATTTTTAACTTTTCAGCGTTTTTGAAGTCGGTTTTTATTTTTTGTAAAATATTTTTTATTTTTAACTTCTTAGTGAATGAATTCCTTTTAGTGAAAGAAACCCTAATGGTATTAATTAGGGTTTCCCTCAATTTTCATGGGATCCCATCATCAGATCCTGACTTTGGTGACCTTGGGACCACCCCAGGAGTATACTCTATCGAATACAAAAAGAATTTTGAAAATCGGTCTACAATTGACGGAGTAATCGCGAAACATATACACAAAACACGTTGGACACACCTAAAAATTTAAGGGTTTCCCTTGATTTTTATGGGATCCCATCATCAGTTCCTAACTTTGCTGACCATGGGGCCACATCATGACAGCTCATATACGTCCCCACCGAGGGGCTCGAGCCTACCTTATTGGTGATTAGGCCTTAGTCAACCACGCTAGCCCAGTGCGGATTGGTCGACTTCACATACACCTTTGAATTTCTTCGCAGATGTATGCAGGTTGCCTCACGATGTTTTCCTTCATCATAGGAACGTCAGACAAATGTACATATGAAATTCGAAACGAAAAACACAGTGGTACATGGCGGTCTCGAATCCGGACCTCCCGATTGGAAGACAAGTGCCGAGTCCACAAAAACAGACGCATCTTTTTTAAAGTCTGTTAAAAATATAACCTATTTGGTACTTTACATTGTATATAAAATGATAAATTCAAGCAGTATTACACCATTCGTACTTACGTCTTCAAAGACCACAGGCCAAGGACTTATCTTACCAGAGTGAAATAGCAACTATTATTGATATTTTATTAGATACCTACCTTGTTAACAAATTTTTATGTTACTGTAAAATGGAGACTTCCGATGAGCGCGATTAAAGTCGCCTCCCTTCCCTTGTAAACTTTGTTAGATTACTTTAAATCTATTTAAACTACACAGCCAATCAATTTACTAGAATATTCACATTCATATTGGCAAACTATGAAACAACTTATCCACATATCGTATGTTGTATCGTCTGCCACCCAAGGCAATCAAGCCGAGCGATCAGTAAGTCCGGTGGAGCGTCACCGGCAATTAATAACTGTTGCTTTTTACCAGAGTCTTGCAAAAACTGCAGACGAGAATCTCAGCCACCCGCGAAAGTGCTTCACTCGCAGTGAGGTGGGCTAGGAGACTACTATCTAAGCATGCGCTCAAAGTTTCCAATAAGAGTTCGATGTACATTACTGCTCTGAGGCTAGTCGAACTCACAAGCATTTTCGATCGTAAAGAAAGGCAATATCTTTATTATATTGGTCTTATAATAGGAGGGGAGGGGAGGATTGATTTGTTACCACACTAGCCCAGTGCGAGTTAATAGTGCGCAAAAGTCCCTTTCAGTCCCTTTTTGAATCATTTGTCTGGTATCGAGCGTTCGTCAAGTGCCGTTTGTGCTCGATTGCTTTAGTTTTTTGTTACGTTTGCGATGAAAATCAATAGAAAATTATGACAAAAATCAACGCTCGATGAGCACTCAATGCCTCATGAATGATTAAAAAATAGAGCAAGCGATCCAGTCCACTTAAATAAAAGCCATAGGTTTATTTTTCCGCACTCATTCCGCAGAAAAAATGTTTAGCGATGACATTAGCTGCAGAAAAAATAGCGTGAGGTTGTCACAGGCCAATGTCATTTCCATAAATTTTTTCTGCGGCACGACTGCCAAAATAATTATGGTGTGGCTTTTGTCTAGAGGGCAGTGCCAGTGATCCAGTCAAAGAGAAATAGTAATACTACGGGAATAGAGAGCCCTCTCGTGGCATTTTTATGCATGCTACATTTGATATGTCAACTAGCGCCATCTGAATTTCTTAACTGGTACTTCGTACATATACATACCTACCTATATAGTTAAAATATGGTGGCTTAAATTGCCGCCTTATTACAAAACATGACCTAAGTTTAGACTTGGTTTAAACCTGATGCTGTCTTTATCTACTTTAAAACAAGTGAAAGAGCATCTAGTTTAAACCAAGACTAAATTTAGGCCAAGTTTTGTAATAAGACCGCATTTTTAAAACCGTTAATATAAAGGCAGGGGTATTTTGAGGTTTTGCACCTCGAAAAGACTGTTTTATAGAGTTATCTAATTTGAACTTGTTTGTAATGCTTTTTTCAATTTCTTTTTAGTAAACTAGATCCAGATAAGAAAAAAATCTTTAGATAATAAACACAAAATATGTAATATGTTTGAAATAAAACAAATCAAATCAAATACTTGCTTTTTATTTTCAATTTTTATGTTTAATAATTTTGTGCTGCTATTTTAGTGACATCATCTCCATTGTATGTAAGTTTTCCCAATAAAATCCGATTAATCTATCGACGCCAACTACACACAAAATAAATTAGAACATTAAACATTGTGTTAACAAAAACATTGTTTAATTTTATTTTATGAATGCAAAATTCAAATGAGTCATTATGTCAATTAATGTCTCTGCGAATGATATGATAGTTTGTTTAATTTCTTTGGCACGTCATTCTTAAGGAAAGTAATAGTCATATTTTGCATATCTTTGAAAAATATTTCTATCCGCACACACAACCACTTTTTATTTTTACATCTCTTGCGCATTTAAAATCATTGTTATTATGTCTAGCAAATTTTTTTTGTAGTCTTTACACCCTTTTATGTCATTACAGTCAGTAATGTCAGTACATCATTATATAACCCAACGATAAACATTATTACATTGACCAGCATCATTTTGATGGGGCTGGTCAAAGCAAATTCGGTTATTAAAATGAATATCCACTTCTTCGGAATCACTAGGAGCCTTTATTTGCAATGAACTTGGAGATGGAAATGACTGGATAACTATCGGTGAATTCTGCATTCCGCCAGCTCTGAAGTGGAAAACTACTTTATGATTGATCGCCTGCAAGTCTGAAATTCTATCTTAACGCCTTCCAGGTGACTCTCCCAGAACAATGTAATCTAACAAGATGGGGAATAGCAACAGAAAAAACATGCTATACGTGTGGCGAAGCACCTGGAACAGCTAGGCACATACTGGTGGGATGCAGAGTTCTTTTAGAAAAGGGTAATTACTCGCGACGTCATGATAAGGTTTTGAGAATCATACGGGAAGCTGTCAGTGAAGCGGTCGCAAGAGCCCAGAAAGGGATGACAACAACCACAAGACTCATCCAATTCACCAAAGAGGGCTCTAAAACAAAACCAATAAATAAAACCTATTTGATCATAGGCTCGGCACCGGATTGAACCCTTATGATGGATACGTATGATAAACAATACAAGTTTCCGTCTGACGTAGCGATTACTGCATCCAGGCCAGACATTTACTTTACTCCCGGTAATAAAGGGCGTACTACTCATCGAACTCAACGTGCCGTGGGAAAATAACATTCTCAATACCACACATTTAAATTGAATAGATACTACGATCTTACTAACTATATCACAAAAAACGGTTATTATGTTCACTTATATGCGGTAGAAGTAGGCGCGAGAGGTATTCTGGCAAAATTCTTATACACTGCTATGTTAGCTGCAATATTCCTAGCACCATAACTCCTAATGTTTCCGAAGAAATTTGTGGTGTGATTGACATCTCGTTGAATATAAGGCTACACAAATGTTTTGAAGGATCTTCATTGATTTCATTCATTGATTTATTTGAAGGAAGTGAAAAATATTTACGTAACAACTGGATAGCATATTTTCTCTTCAATAGTGAAATGTCTTCCTTTCAGTTTCTTACTTGCTTGTTGTTGCATGTTGCATATGCATGAACAGTTGAGCTGGTGTGGTCATATACTTGACTATTTGTTGAAATGCAACATTCTTCGAAATTTTCTCTGCATTAGCCACCCGTTCTTTAAATAATTTGCCCTTTCATCGCAAACAATTTATTTCATTTCCCAGATTTCAAATTCTCTTTTGAAGTGGTTGAGCATATGCACAGATTCAGATACAGATATTCAGAAGTACCTGAAAAACAAATACATTCAAATTTAAATAATGTTAAATTAAAAAATGTTTCAGTTATATTTCTCTTGCTTTTGCTGTCTAATAAAACCTCAAAACAATATTATTTCTGTTATCTTACCTTGCACAGATGTTTTCGGTCTGGGTTTACTATAATTATGCTCCATTAAAGTATTCACTTCTGCAGCAGTGTTGTGAGTTTCACCTGAAAATGAAAAACAAATAAAATTATGGCACTCATCTATATGAATTATTTTTTTACTATTAAAAAGTATTTTATTTGAAAGTTATAGGTAATAGTTTCATTATTTTCAACTCTTTGGACTAACTATTGCTTTGTCTGGAAGATATTCTGTTAGAGATAAGTCCGCCCTTGTACTTTATATTTGCTGTATACTGTTATCAGTTTTGCCATATAATAAAGTATTATAATGTTAATTAATTTATTTCTCATTCTTATATCAATCATTTATTTTCATACTAAGTACAGCTTAGTATGAAATAGAGTTTACTATTAAATTGAGACTACAACATACATTGACTGTCTAATTCAGTTTGAGTGCATGGTAATTTTAATTTAAAAAAATACCTAAACTTGCAACAACTGGAACAGAAATGTGACAGGAGGGTGTGGCGTTATTTGGACAATCAACAACCTGACTGATATTAGGAATAAGTTAACTTTAAGTATCTAATTAAGGAAAACTGTGGTCAGTGAAATAAAGGCTATTCTTATTATTAAATATCAGTTAAGATGTCCTCGCCCAAGCACTCATTGTAAGGATGTATTTTATATACCCGATAACAGGATCAAATATGCTAAAATGTGTTTTTGTACTGTGCACACCAATCACAAAATACGAATTTTCAAGAGGCAGATATACTAGTTTTCAATTAAAGTATTACCGAAATTAAAAACTTAATTAAATTGTTACATTAATTGTTGTTTGTAAATGATTCAGTATTCAGATGTTGCTTGAAAGTGCTTTGTTTTGTTTTGTCCCTCTTTATTGTTGGTTCAGAATGAAATATATGAGCTGTTTGTGGACATTTTATTGGTTTATGTAGTGTCAACTTGTTAGTCTTTGTTTACTGTAACTATCTGTGTCCATAAAAAGAAACAAATCTATAAATGATAACACTCTCTAAGAATCTTGCAGTCTGTTAATTATTTTACAAAAATACTCAAACTTACTTGGTAAATGAAGAGATGGTACAGCCAATGCATTCAAACGCTGAAATCGATTGCGATGGTCATTGATAAAATGAACGTCACAAATCCTCTTCTTTTAGTAAATTTCAAGGTTTGATAAGGAAGCTAGACCTTTGTTTTTTTTTTTTTTTTTTTTGGGAGGGGGGAAAATGCTTTTACGCATTCCTCGTGGTCGAGCCAAACCACGAGGATATGTGGGACTCCCCAGCGGACCGGGCCTACCCACTAAAAACCCCCCCAGCAGCTCCTCCGTCCGTCACAAGACAGGGGAAAGGGGACAACAGCCAGGCCTTATTCCCGCTGAACCCCTGCCTGCGACATGTCCGTTGCCGGACTCCCCGTCTAGCTCTGCTGCTTTGTGGAGCGACGCAGAATTGCACCGCTCTACACCCCGAAATTGGTTTTTTATTGTGGTTGTCTTCCACGCAGCCCGACGCTCAGTGCGCCGGGCCCCCGGCCCGCTCAGTGCGGGTAACGGGTTGCCCGACGGCAGATCCCACTGGATCCACCGCCGCGCGGGTGAGCCAAAGCTCTGGGAAACCCCCGGCAGGCGCGAAGCGCCGTGGCGAAAAGTCGCCTCCACCTTGCTACCTTCATAGGTAGCCGCCCAAATCGGGCTTCTGGCGAAAGCCACACCTCTTCTTAAAATAAGAAGAGGAGACTTCGCCCTTCTCCGCATGACGCGGGTGGCCACACGAAGTGGCCCGCCGGGTTAAACTCGGCCATCCCACACCCCCCCTCTATGGGGGTCCTCTCGTCAGACTATTAGCCCGCGGCAGAGAATCTGCCGGGTTGCCCAGGGTGCACCACAAGGAGGTTGTCTGACATCGCACCCCAAGGAAGCTAGACCTGCACCAACGAGACCCATGTTTAAAAACGTTCCGGAAGCTTTTGAGGATTTGGAAAGACATGCATCACCGTATCTGAAATAATAATAAGACATAAGCAACAACCTTTCATCTGTTGCACAGATCCAGATTGGAATAGGTAAAAAGTTGTTTATATTTCAAGTCCCCCTTGTCATCTCTTAGTAGTTAGTGCAACCAATTGAATTAATCTAAAATGAATGACAATACAAAACCATAAATAAAACAAGTGCTAACTGTTTTTCAAGCTTGTATGATAAACTAATATTTGGTTAGGGTGTCGCATGTTTAATAAAACTGCAAATTATCACCCAACAAGATTTTTTTTTGTTATACCTACCTAATTCCATCGGCTACTATTAGCTTATTGGCAGTCATTTAGATATATATAGATTTAGATATATATATTAACTTGTAAAAATTTACTTAATATCTTACCTCTGGCCATACATCCAAATGCACAATGGTGAGGCATCGTAAAAAAGGACTTTTTACAAACAGCACACAAAATATACCGCAATTTTTTTTCACAATACAAAGTTACAAACTAAGTAGCGTCTTTGCCGCAAACAATACGAAAGAAGATAATGAAAATTGACTTCGCGGACAGTCTTCACACAAAAAAAGGAGTAGCTTGATAATATCAACAAAACTGAATCATAGAAACACAAATTCAACAGAAAATATCACCAAAACACAAAATTCGCAAAACACTTCGTAAACTTCCCAAACAAGATGAACGGCCATTTTGTTGCCATGTTATAATTTATATTTTGTTGATTTTTTACGACTTTAAGTAAATAAGTTATTTTATTATTTTAGATAATATTCGAATATAAATAAAATATTTGTACTCTAAATTCTAATAAAATCATGTTCTTAGTGTAATTTAAGAGCTTCCAAATAATTCGGTCTGAGAAGCATGACATCTATTGAAATCTACCATCACTATTATAATGAAGTTGCAAGCAGGGTTGGATTCAGACCCTCACAAAATTATTGTCTATGGAAATGAAAAATATACTACTTGTCAAAAATTATACTACGTTCCGTTTTTTTTTGGCAAAATGAGTCATTGGCAATGGCAAAAGCAAAATGGAGAGATTCAATCAGTGGCGTAAACCCCCCCCCCCCCCCCCCGGTCGAGTGGCGACTAAACGAAAAAATAGTAAAACACTATGCAAACTATGCAAGGAATCCCCGGCTGGAGCTTGTCGCTGGCTGTTTCGATGGTGCCATACATATACATACAGAACATAACTTACTTATATTGTAGGGTAGATAGTTTGATTATTTGTTAAATAATAAAAAGGAGAATGATCGAACCAAGAAAAGTTGTCAATCGAGATGAGGGTAAAATTATGGTACGTTCGCGTAGTATCCTGGCATTACGATACTACATACTACACATCATGAAATAATGGTACAAATAGTATAATTATACTACGAAATCCAACCCTGGTTGCAAGTTAAGAAAAGTAGATGGCGCCAGTTTCTTTATGGAAATACCTCACTGTATGGAAGTGTCCCCCCCCTGGATCCAGTGCAGCAAGCATGGCGGGAGACAGTCTAAGCCCACATCACAAATTACAAGCCCTATTTGGTGGTTTATGTCCATTAGAAGGTTTTATTGTAACTGATATAATGAAGCAATGTATGGAAGAATGGATCTAAGAGATTACATTGTTCCCTTGTCACAGAAGATTGTGCTCTGCGCCAGTGCGCATTGTACACAGAAATGAGTACCCGAAACGTAAACTACGAGCGTAGAGAGTAGCGACACGATACTGTAGGCCTAGCACGGCGCGTGGACTATAGAAGAGAAAGTGACTAACCCTCGTCGCGTCTCGCGTCATTGTTATATGAGAGAGCGAGAAGAAACATGTTATTTGTCTCTTGTCCCGTTTTATCCACGGTCCGTGCTACGCCTGCTGGAGTACATGCCATTTTCACTATTTCTTCCTGTACAATGTGGTTACTGTTAATCACGGCTAATTGATGTTCTTTTATATGTCTGGCGTTCTTGCGACACGCGAGAGTGATTCCCCGGGGAGGCGACGCAGTGTTGTTCCTTGATCGACGTTGAAAAATAAATAAAAATGTTCCATAGCATGGGGTGTTTTGCTCAACCCATATTTAAGGATCAGAATAGAGGGAAATATTTGAGGAAGTTGTATAAGTGTGTGACATTGAGGAAACCCAGTAAAAACAAGCTATACAGGTTGTAACAGAACACAATTCTACTTGTGAAACTGAGCAACTTACCCACGGAAACATATACTCGTAAGTCTAAACACGACAAAAATTTTCGCACTAGCAAGTAAAAACCTAACTAACTAGCAAAAACCCAAAGACTAGGTGGCTTAGAGGCCGAGACTCCCGGTGTGTCCTGCAGCATCGCTCTCGACACACAAAGCGACTGTAATTCCCTAAAGCATGTCGGGAATGAGAATCGACGGAACCCCCCAGTATTTTAGTCATACTTTAATCCGCGAGGTGAGTCCCACATTACCGCAGGCCCCACTTCCAGTGCGGTAGATGTAAAATATCTTTAACTTGGTCAAAAAAAGGGTCTGAGAATTAAAAGAGAATTAAAGAGGCAGGGCATTGAGCGTTACCAAAGTTTGGGTCACGTTAAAATATGCAAAGCAGCACCGAAGCACCCGTTTCATTTGGGCCTCGCTAAGAAGATTCCGCCAGATTAGTGCAGATATTATTAGTTGTATTACTGTGTCTTACAAGGCTTCTGCGCGTTTTAGGTGTGTAAGCCAGTTAGCCTTGTTCCTTCCGAAACAGATACTTTGGTCAGCAAAAGCATATTAATAATGTTTTTATATTTGTGACTTTGCATCGTTTTTTAATGCTAAATTAGTTGAAAATTGAATTAACCGATACAAGACAAAATTTCGGTTCCTGCGGGATTTGAACCCGTGTCTTCGCCTCGACCAATTGGGCCATCGAGCTCTCACCCGCCCTGAGGAACTCAACTGTCTTGATTTCTTTTTGTTCTTTGTTATTCCAAAATAGACTTTATTCACTATTAATTACTACGCAAAAGCGTCGGTGGCGCTGTGGCCTCGGCACTGGACTGTGCTCCGAGTAGAATCGGGAGACCCGCGATCGATCCTTCCATGTACCAATGTGTTTTTCGTTTCACGAATTTCATAATGTACATTTATCTGACGTTCCTACGGTGAAGGAAAACATCGCGAGGAAACCTACTACATACACCTGCGAAGTAATTCAAAGGTGTATGTGAAATCAACCAATCCGCACTGCGCCAGCGTGGTTTGACTAAGGCCTAATCGCCCTAACATAATTAGTTACGGTAGGCTCGTGTCCCTCGGTGAGGACGTATATGAGCTGTGATAAATGAGTGAATGAAATAACTACGTATCGATATTCTTGTTTGTTTCCGTACCTCAAAAGGAAAAAACAGAACCCTTAAAAGATCACACCGTTGTCCGTCATTCAGTCTGTCCGTCTGTTGATTTGTGTGTATAATGTCAAGACCCTTTTTCTCAAGATCTCGGGTCTACGGTCTCTTTTAGCTGTCAAAAAAATGTTTGTAGCAAAACGATCATTAGACATTACCATTTGCGTCGTATTATTTCGCAAATATTGCGATGCCACAAGGAAATCAAAAACTATAGGGTACTGCACATCGAGTGACTTAAAATTATGAAATTTAGCAAGAAGCAAAAAGTTAATGCTTTAGAAAAAATCTGAAAACCGTAAATATGTACATAGTTCGGAACTTATTATAATAAGTTTGTACAGAACTCTTGGTACACGAGGGTCTAACTGGCACTTGGCCTTCGTATTAATAATATGAAATTTAAAGTCAATAATTAAATATTCTGTTTAGGAAGTTTTTGATATTTTCATGAAATGATAACATTGACCTGACTATTTCATTCATAAGACGCAGTGGTTTCCATCTAGAAGACCTTACTCGAAAGCCCTTTCTCCCCTTTCTAAGATTGTTCCTACAACATGACCTTCAAGAAGATCCACGTTCATATTGAGATAAAAATGATACAACCATGTGTGATATTAGTCTACTAATCTATTTCTGTACCTGTAGGCATATTATGGATCTTTCATCTTATTACATGGTATAACTTTTGGGATAAAGAAGTCATGAAATTCTTAATTTGGTATCACCGATCGCCAACGACATCATCACTATGGCATAATTTTAACGATGTCACCATGATGAATTGAACGAATGATCAAAAATCTGACCCAAAAATCTTATTTTTCGTTTTGTACTAGGATTTCATAATGATATCATTTGAAAGCCACGAGATCGGTAATAGGCCTGCAGAACTTTGATGCAATAGCACAGAATAGATAATAGTACTACGTACAATAGGCATCCTGTTTGTTATTTTTATTGATTTAACTGTATCGATAGTCTTCAGTCGTCTCACTAACTGTCAGCCTAGATAATTCTCAATAATAAGTTTGCATGCACGTCTATATGCTACTATTCAAAATCAATTAATGTAATAACTGACATCAGCGCTCACTCTTACTCAAACAATTGTTCTCGTTCAGTTGTGAAAGTGTAAGTTGTGTAAATAGTTATTACATAGATGAGGAGTCTGAGAGATGATGTGCTATAATCAGTCTCGGTGAAATCATTTATTGTTTGTAATCATAGCTACTACACATAATACGAATAGCAATGAAATGTTTTGTTCTGACTTTGAACTGTACTATTGTTGAATTCGGTGCGAAACCGGCTGAATATATTAATGTTAATTATTGTTTATAATTTGAATTTGATTAAATATTATGAATATTAGGAATGAATCTGAATTATTTAGTTTCTTACGACTATTTCTAACTCTCCTCATTAGCTTATGGAGATGAGACATCCAGGTCCAGGCCACTATTTCACCATCCCTGACAGGTGACCTGACAGAAAGCTTTATTGAATCGTTTATATGTATATAATACGAGTATATGTCACATATTTTGTTAATAATATAATGGTAGCAATTCTAATGGTAGCAATTCTGCTGGCATCATTAACCTACAAACAAATAAACTTCGCGTCCGCGCTCCCAAAGTGGGCCAAGAAAATCCTCTGTTCCCTCTTAGTGAGTCAGATCCAAAACTCAAATTCAGTGTGATCACTGCTTTGCGGTTCGTGGCAGTGAATGCTGGTGTTCCACAAGGCTCCGTTCTATCCCCAACATTGTTTCTTCTGCATATCAATGACATGCTTTCCTTGGGAAGTATACATTGCTATGCAGACGACAGTACAGTGCATGGGGGATACCACGAAATCTCAGGGGCTGCTCGTGGTAATATTGATAGGGAGAGGCAGAATCTTATCATTGAGCTCAACAAGACGCTGGACCTCATCTCCGAATGGGGTTCCAACAATCTTGTCGAGTTCAATGCTAAGAAAACACACGTGTGCGCGTTCTCGGCGAAAAGGTGACCTTTCCTCCCCCCTCCTTCTCTTCAGGGCACAACCCTTCACACACAGAGTAACATTACCTTACTCGGAATGAACATTCGCTGCGATCAGAACCCCAGAGACTACATCGAATCCGTTATAACTGCTGCCTCACGGAAACTCGGTGTCCTAAACAAGGTGCGTAGGTATTTTGCGCCGGACCAACTATGCCTGTTGTATAAAACTCAGGTTAGGTCTTGCGTGGAATATTGCTCGCACCTTTGGGACGGCTCCGCTCAGTACCTCCTCGATGCTCTGGACAGATTGCAGCGTCGCGCAATTCGAATAATTGGCGATGTAGAGGCAACTAACACCCTCGCGCCTCTACAACTTCGTCGTGACATCGCCTCTCTTAGCGCCTTTTACCGAATGTTCCATGGGGAATGCTCTGAGGAGCTCTTTAACCTTATCCCTCCCTCTCCATTCCTTAACAGAAACACGCGTAAGGGCCTTCGGAGTCATCCTTACACTGTATCTTCCTTTTCACACCGTACCAAGAAATTCCAAGATTCCTTCTTCTGTCGTTCATCCCACACTTGGAATTCTCTACCTGCGCAAGTGTTTCCTCCATCCTACAACATGGGTTCCTTCAAAAGAGGTGTGAAAAAGCATCTTTTAGGCCGGCAAGGGGCGGGCAGGTAGGATAGTGGATGTCGTCCCTACTCTATCTGTCAACTCATTTGGGCCTCTTTCACCGCTTAACATCAGGCGGGAGGAGGTCATTTGCCGGGCCCTCCATAAAAAAAAAATTTATTCAGATCCAATTGCTCGTCATATGGTGAAAACTGAAAACCACAGTGATGTCAATACGACTTAAATTAAATTACAAAAGCATTGACGTTTCGGAAGTTTTCGGACGCATGTTTCTTGAAATTTGTATTAGACCTGACGTCCATTTGTTTGTAATAGTTGGATTAGACTCAACTGAATAATCGTAAAATTTTAGTTTTAGTGCTGTTAATTCGTGTTTTTGTTCGAAAATTTGAATTAAAATACAATTTGCCAGCACTAACTAAAGCTTAATTTAGTTTAGTTTAATCTATTTAGTTAGTGCCAACAGAATTGAGTACCTGTAGAGATGCCAAAATGGGTAGGTACTTACGTCATATATTTTGACAAATGTTGCACTTGTGAGAGATGATGAAATAGGGATCTGATGAATAGGGTGATAGGGTAACAAATTAATGATTTTTGAAAAAAGCTTTTTATCGAGAATTTTATTTATTTATTAACACATTATGCACAATTATTTCTGTACAAAGGCGGACTTAATTCCTGAGGCATTTTCTGCCTGTCAACCTTTGGGTGATGCAGAGAAACAATGTGGTAGATGTACCAAAAAAAAACCAAAAAAGAGACATATTTTAAAATAGTTAGTATATTTTGATATATATAAAATAAAATAAAATCCCAATACATAAATAAAATATAAAAAATACACTAATATATATTTGCCTAAAATTCACTTTGCAAAAATTTATGAATAGTTTAAGCCTATCCCAGAGTAACCTAAGTTTTTTGCCTATGCTCAACGAACCGCTTGCGTAACTTACTTTTAAAGCTAAGCTTTAAAAGTAAGTTTAGTTAAATTTCTTTCGGTAGCCCGTTAAAATATCTTCACATTAACAGCGTTTTCGTAATGTAAATGTGAGCTCATCTCGTTGATGTCTTTCCTTCCGCCGCGCCGACCTTGAGGATGCGTAGCGACTGACAGCTACAATCTGCCCCTCATTGAGCGGCTCACTTGTCACGGTCGGTCGCTTTCAGTTCGACACTCATTGCGGCGTCAACAAGACTGTGTAATGACTGCCCTTTTACAAAGCAGCGATGCATGTACATTGACTGTCAAACGAATAAAGGATCGTGATACATGTACAGTTTCATAGTGAGGCCTGACCTAGATGAACTCTCATTAATTAATTTGATTTTCTAATACCAGTATTGATTTAAAATCGAGACTTCTACTGCTATTTCGATTGAATAATGTGCGCATGCATATTAATTTATTGAAATGTAGCGTTAGGATACAGCCATTAGCGAAATCGAGTTAAGGACGTAATTTAAATAAATTACGGTGACAACACGATTAACCAACTGTAAATAATGATATGATTATGAAATCAATAAGTTGGTTAACAGTGTCATCATTATGATTTCAGAAGTCGAAAGATAAGTAGGATTTTACGAGCGGCGATTTATAAAACAATTCATATTAACTTTTGAAACTTAAAAAATAACGAGTTAGCCTTCGGCTACGGTTGTTGACATAATGCACAATAAGTTCGGTCGCGTAGTCCGCCTACTTGGCCCAGTTTCTGGGTCACCTTGCCCTACGTGAGTGCGAAGCTAAACAGCTACGAGTACGAATCACATTATGGCCCTACACTGGTCAATGTCAAACAAAGTGTATCCATCCATCTATCCAAAATTTTTAATTATTTTTCGTATCACACTTGCATAATCTACCTCCATTTACAGACCCTACGGTGTAAGCTTTTGTACCTTTTTCACTTCAACTTCAACCGATATTCATCCCATTGCTTGGCACGGCTCTGCTGCGATGAGGAAGAATAGCCTGCTACATCAGTAGCCACGTAGAAATCACAGAACCTACGGTGTAAGCTTTTGCATTGGAGGTGTCGTTAATGTTAAAAAAAAATTAGTTTAAAGTTAATAGTTGAATAAAACAATCAGATAATTTTAATTGTTGAAAATATCAGTGAGGCTAGCACGTAGGAGAATCGAAAATCGAATCGAAATCCGAATCGAGGAGTTGGTATGGCAATTTTATTAGTTCTGCTACTCACCGCCGTGGCGCTAATAAAATTGCCATACAAACTCCTCGATTCGGATTTCGATTCGATTTTCGATTCTTCTGCGTGCTAGCCCCACTGTTAACATTTTTGTTCACACAATATATTGATATTTTTACTAGCACCGTGGCGGTGAATGTTTATATTAGTTCGGTCTGTGATTGAAATTATTCATTACGATAATTTTATCAGTCGGTTACATTTATCTATACGAATTAATATTACTGTCGCGTTAAAATCAACTTGAATTGAATGAATATTTTTATTCGATATGGTTGAAAATATTTATCGAATATATGTGTTCATTTTTTTATTAGTTAAATTTAACAGTTGATAAATATATTCAATAACACTATTTTGTATCGAGGTTTCCATCAGTCCGCTGTTTAAGGTGAGGTGATGTGCGGTTGGTGAGGTGAGGTGAGGTGATCGCAGAATCAAGAAGTGCTGAAGCAGAGTACAGTCTCAGGCTCCACAAATATCCTGATCTCCCATGATTTGGCCATAGTAGGTCATAGGTCATGGGTGAATTGTGGTAAACCGCTATTAGTCGGCTTTTGAAATATCCACGGAAAGAAAGGGAGGGCGACACATGTATTCTAAATGCTATACCAACTCAATTTACCGGGTTCGAGTCCAGCTATATTCTCCCAAGCATAGGATCGTACAACACACACTTCCTCTAAGTTTGTCACCGCGCAGATAATTGAAAATATGTATCGTATCGTAGTACCGTCTTATGTACTTTACCTGTGAACTCGATAGTATAGTAAACGATACAAAGGATACAGACTACCTAATATCTTCATTTTATATTTATAACCTTACAAATAACAAAACGACACGGTTAACCCAGAGGTTGAGTGATCGCCTACTGCGCAACGGGTCGCGGGTTCGATTCCCGTACGGGACAAATATTTTGTATGGCCTACAGAAATTTGTTCCGGTTTGGGCGTATGTGCACATGATATTCTAGTTTGTAACTGCACCCACGACACAGGAGAAAATCCTAGTGTGGGACGACGTTTATTTTTATAAAAAAAACATCAAAAGATCGAGACAATGTATAAAACAAAAATAAGAAAACTTAGCTGCGAAAAATATCAAGTGTTCGCTTTGAACATTGGTTTCATTGCGTAAATTTTTTAATTTGGACCGTGGAAGATTACACTACAATTGTGCCGCGACTATGCGGTGCTGTAGAATGCAGCACTATTTCTCTTAATTTATTTTTTTATTTTATTTTTGTTTTATTACATATACAATGTTTATACAGCATATCTGATAGCCATTAACTAAAATATATATAGCCACAAATGAGCCATTTATAGAAACATACTATGTATACTATATATTTTATTATTTACAAGCATGTCGTGTGTAAGTGTGTGTGTGTGTGTGTGAATGATAGTGCAAGAAGTGTAAGTATGCCCGTCTTGAAAGCAACCTTGCACATCGAGAATAGATCGATATCGGAAAAATATTTATTATATGTCTTAGGGAGCCGAAGTGAAGTTAAACACAAATTTGATGTAATCAACAAATTAATTTGTCAAAATTTATGATCGAGTGGCACTAGATAGAATGAACTTTTCCTTCCCAGTATCAGTATACATTAGGCAAATTGAAGTTTTAATCTGGACCCCCCCCCCCCATTCGAAAAGTAATACCTACGCCTATGCCTATAGTATATGTGATTCTTGTGAGATTCGCAGCAAAACTGCAACCCCCACAAGAACCACAGTGTACGTTGCCAACTTGTGATATCAGATGTAATGTCACAGTACCCAATAATTTCACTGCCTTCGAAACCGGAATACAGCAATGCAAGCACTGCTGTTTTGCGGCTGAAATAAACTCAAACTAAAAAATCTTTATTCAATATAGACCTTTACAGGCACTTATTGACGTCAAAAAAAAAAAAATCTTTAATCAAGAATCTCATTAACTAAATTATTGATTCCTTGTATGTACACACACCCCAACCATTATTAAGATGTGTGCAAATACAAGTCAAATGAAAAAAAAAGTTGACTCTACTTGACGAATGACGAAAAGAGGTACCTGAGCAGACGACCCTGGTAGACAAGTGACATTCACGTTCGTTTCGTTTACGTTATACGTTTTAAGTCGAACGGCAATGTATGAGAACGATTTATGATGTGAAATCATTTTGTTCTTTTCGAACTCCGTTGAATGGTTGCTTTTAATGGTTGCTTTGACTGACTACCCCCTTGCAAAAAAAGGAAAACATGGAATTCCGAGGATGATCAAAGCAATAACATGTTTATTGGTAAGGGTAAGGCAGGTTGTATACCTATTAAAATATTAATTTTAGAAGAAAGCAATTTTTTCACATTCTACTTTTGTCCTAAACATAGTACACATAGTACCGCACATAGTACCCAATCACATCAAAATTAAAGCAAAATATAAATGATAACTACGTTTTAAAGTTCAGAATCATCACAACATTGAAAGCCCTCAAAATTACCTAACGCTGTTACGTTTGCATTTTATTAGTGACTAGCTTTGCCCGCGAACTTCGTTTCGCCATCAAAATACTTAACACAGTGTTTAGCTTTTTCCTCCATTTTATTCCATAATGATTCAACTTTATTCTGCCTTTCTTGAGCATCGACCATTTCGAAATTAGGACAATTTTCGTAGGTTCGTAATGCTCTTTTTCTAACAGTCCACAAAATTAAATACATTACATATTACTATAAACCATTGATTTACTACCAAACGTTTGGTAGTAAATCAATGCTATAAACAATAAGTATTATTATTGTTTTAGAGACATTATTGATATTAATAAATTCTTCTTCAGTAGAAAGAACTACACAGTTGCAAGAATAATCTTTATCGTATTCATGTTTCGAATTAAAATAAACAATTGTTTATAAATTAGAACTGTATACGAATAAAGTTTAGATTTTATAATGGGTGTTGGTAACACCAACAAAATATATTTTTTGGATATGACAACTTGGCCAATTTTTACTGGTTGTACAGTAAGCTCCTTGTCAAGCTATACTGTTTGACCTTTGAACCGTTCTTATGCCGCTCGTAATACTGGCGGTTTTCGTAGAGTTAATGTATAGCATGAATGGGGGGGTTACTGTACAAATACGTTTTCCGTATTCGATATCCGATCACGGAATACAGACACGGAGTTTCGTGAACGTAGCGCAGACGTTCGTTTCTTCTCATTCGGGATTTCTACCATTCTACCTAAACGTACGTACAGAACGTGTTCCGTTCGTAATAAAAACGAACGTGTGAAGCAGTCAATGAGTATTTTGTATAGATTTGATGCATTTGGATGCCCGCATTCAAAAAACGAATGCGAAAAAACGTATTTATGCGGTTAGCCTTAAAATGTATTGAGGCTTCCGTTTTTGTAACGTGTACTGTGCGATATAGTGTTGCTGGCATAGTTCGGTTAGCAAACTCGCCGTGATGACTAACATCCAACACACAAACTTGGAGTTATCGTTAGTTAGTTCACGATCGTTGCATTATCACGGTCTCGAAGGACACTAAACACAGGTAACATCTAACATCGAACATCCAATAGGCCCCGAAGCGGTTCTCAAACTTTTTTGGTGACGGAACCCTTTTGGAAAGCGAAATACTTGACGGAACCCTAAAATAAAACAATAGTTTTTAAAAGTGTATTCTTTATTAATAAGCATAATAAAAGTACGACCAGAGAGGGTGTTTTGATTTTTCTAAATTATTGCGGAACCCCTTATAGGGGTAGTGTGGAGCCCTAGGGTTCCGCGGAACACACTTAGAGCATGGCTGCTCTAGGTACCCTTCAGGGCTTACTTTCATTTAATACCCCTATTGCTGGGTTTGAAAAGCAACTGTTATCCGTCTTTTTTGTGCGGCGGCCATGTTGAATTTACGTCAATGTTGCTACGTTCATAGTGCTCTACTGGTCAAGGCCTTTCATATGATACCCATATAGCTGGGCTTAGAAACGAACTTTTATCAGTTTTTTTTGAGCAGCGGCCATATTGAATTTTGTGCTATTTTCCTAGGTTTATAGTGCTCTACTCTTCAAGGCCTTTCATTTGATACCTATATTGCTAGGTTTGGAAACGAACTTTTATCCACCTTTTTTGAGCGGTGGCCATGTCGAATTTACGTCAATATTGCTCTACTCTTGAAGACCTTTCATTTGATACCTATATTGCTAGATTAGAAAACGAACTTTTATCCACCTTTATTGAGCGGCGGCCATGTTGAATTTATTTATGTGTTGCTAGGTTCATAGTGCTCTACTCATCAAGGCCTTTCATTTGGTACCCACATTGCTCGGTTTGAAAACGAACATATATCCTTTTTTTGAGCGGCGGCCATGTTGAATTTAGGTAGATTTTCGTAGGTACCTAATGCTCTACTCTTCAAGGCCTTTCATTTGATACCCATATTGCTAGGTTTGGAAACTAACTTTTATCCACCTTTTTTGAGTGGCGGCCATGTTTAATTTATGTAAATGTTGCTAGGTTCATAGTGCTCTACTCATCAAGGCCTTTCATTTGAGACCCATATTGCTGGGTTTGGAAACGAACTATTATCCATTTTTTGAGCGGCGGCCATGTTGAATTTATAGCAATTTTCCTAAGTTCACAATGCTCTACTCTTTTAGGCTTTTCATTTGATACCCATATTGCTAGGTTTGGAAACGAACTTTTATCCTTTTTTTTGAGCGGCGGCCATGTTGAATTTATGTCAATGTTGCTAGGTTCATAGTGCTCTACTTATCAAAGCCTTTTATTTGATACCCATATTGCTGGGTTTGAAAACGAACTTTTATCCATTTTTTGAGCGGCGGCCATGTTTAATTTAGGGCAATTTTCCTTAGTTCATAATGCTCTACTCTTTTAGGCCTTTCAGTTGATACCCATATTGCTAGATTTGGAAACGAACTATTATTCTTCTTTTTAGAGCGGCGGCTATGTTGAATTTATGTCAATGTTGCTAGGTTTATAGTGCTCTACTCATCAGGGCCTTTCATTTGATACCCATATTACTGGGTTTGAAAACGAACTTTTATCCTTTTTTTTTTTGAACGGCGGCCATTTTGAATTTAGGTCGATTTTCCTAGGTACCTAATGCTCTACTCTTCAAGGCCTTTCATTTGATACCTATATTGCTAGGTTTGGAAACTAACTTTTATCCACCTTTTTTGAGCGGCGGCCATGTTGAATTTATATAAATGTTGCTAGGTTCATAGTGCTCTACTCATCAATGCCTTTCATTTGATACCCATATTGCTGGGTTTGGAAACGAACTTTTATCCGTTTTGTTTGAGCGGCGGCCATGTTGAATTTAGGGCGATTTTCCTATGTTTATAGTGCTCTACTCATCAAGGCCTTTCATTTGATATGCATATCGCTGGGTTTGGAAACGAACTTTATCGGCAGTCATGTCAAATTAAGTCAACGTGGCTAGGTTCAATGTGTTCTACTCTTTAGGTTCTTCGTTCGATATCCATGTTCCATGGGTTGATCTAAAAAAATGTGATCCGTCATTTTAGACATTAGGATCAAGAGTCCCGTCCCGTCCCTCTACGCGTAACCCAGAACATTGCAGTCAGATATTTTTTTTAATTATCAATATTAATCTATTACTTTTAATAGTTTTAAATGAATGAAAGAGTTTGATTCCTTAGTCCTAATGTAAAAACATATAACACCTTTCAAAATACCTTGAAAAGAGTATCTTAATTTTTCAACATTTCAAATATTTCAAAAATTGTACCGATTTTGTGAAAATTAGTCAAGAATTAAACCAATGTACAAATTTTATGGTCACTCGATAAGTATTATCATAAAAAATGCTTTAAACATTGGTTGTATGGCTTGATCTTTTTGCCTTACCACCACGGTACGACATAAGAAAAAGACAATTTGGTTGGCGAAATCCAGTTGGGCACAGCCATTAACAGAAAATATTAAATTTTATTTGTACTATGTGAAACACTTCATTCCTGCCTTAATTTTCGAAATCCAATTACTTAAGATCAGGCTGTATGGCGTAGTTCCATTGCCTTTCCTTCGTGGAAGAAAATACCTTCTCTCTGTACTACTACTATGTGACAGACTTGTCAAAATAATTTCACGTGCGCCATGTTGTTTTTCTACCTAAAGCCAATTCGAAAATTTTATATGGTATTTTTTCACTAAAAATAAAAAGTGAATTTAAACAAACGAAATTATGCCTAAATGTTCTTCCGGAAAATTCTAAGCATTGTGGTGTAAGCCATATCAAATTCTGTCCAGTAGTTTCGGAGATCTTTCCGGACAAACAGACAAACAAACAAACAAACAAACAAACAAACAAACAAACCAACAAACAAACAATTTTTTTAAAAACTATTCTATCGTGTTCTGCTAATGATTTTAAGGCGACCTGTGTATTTTTTTTCTTAATATTTCGCAATTACAGATTTTTGTACCCCTACGATTTTATTATATATAGAGATGAATTAATTATTAAAATTAAAATCATAGTGCGTAACGTCGCACGGTTCATTAAAATGCCGCATTCCTTAGCACATTTTAAAAAGGTAGCAGTTATGCAAACACCACCATGGTTCATCGCGTTCTGATCTCGTCTATTTATTTAGTTTAGACACTGTCAACTGAAGCTAGTCCCATTGTGATACATACACCTACTATGAATGGTTTCAACCTAATTTTACTGTTTACACGCCGTTTACACGGAGGTTCCGCATTTGGGCCTCATTGGAGCGATAAAAAATAATCATTTAAACCGTTTCCGGTGGTCCAGGGGATGAGATCATTAATTAGTCTGGAGGTCCGGGATTCGATTCCCACGAAGATGTTTTTCTGCCTGGTTTGGTTGGTGGCAGTGCTTCCGAGTCTGCCTGTCAAGCCAGTTACATTCTTATCTTACGTAAGAATGCCGCCATAGTTACTATATTAATAACTTATTATATATGAGTAAAATAGCCCAATTCCTCGATTGTTGAGAAGTGCTTCTCAATTGTTGAGGAGTCTAGATGAAGTTTTCTTCCATATCACACCTCATCGCCACTTACCATCAGGTGATGAAGATACCAAAAATGTACGGGTTGTACACTTAGAATGGGTGATTGTAGATGAAAAGTCACTTGTAGAGTCAACAAAGATTGGTTTTATTATATTAAATTTTAACAACACTTTAACTAAGTCAATAAAATATACTAGAATAAATTATGGTAAAACTATGGTGAATATATGGTGATATGGTGTGAGTGCGTATGCGCCATTGGTATGGTGATCGGATATACACTTTTCTGTTGTGTTTTAAAAAATCATTTTGGTGTGAACTAAAATATACATTTTCATAACGGAGGACTTCTGGGTGAAGGGAGTGGTGTAAAGGCGATTCCGTGGAAGGATTCTTAGCACAACAGAAATGGTGCGGACTTAGAATTAGTCTATGTAGTTCAACTATACAAACAAAATTCTAGAGTACGTACTATAAAGTTTCTTGATATCTTCAGAGCATTCAACATGATTGTATTCCGCAGAGCGCGTAGGAATTACACTTTAATTTCACCATCGGATGAAGCGATGTGGTAAGGGCTTCTATTTTCAAATTCAAATTTCTATTTCCATCTCTATGTGTAAAGGTTGCCATTTCTATCCCTATGTATTCGGCATTCCACCTTTTCGATTCCGAACTCATCATGTGAATTTCCAAAATATGGAATGATTTTTATGCGTATCTTTCCAAATAAGCATAATTTGAGATAACTTTAAGATTAAAATATGAACTGGCACTAAGTTTAAGTGCTCCACCTTAGGCCGTGTTCGCTTTCCAACGCACTCGACGTCATAAAAAGTAAAATACCACGTATACTTATAAAATTCTTAAAGTCTAGTACGTCCTCATATTACGTAAATATTTCGTAAAATTCGAAAATGTGCATAGAAAATTAGATTTTTTTGTATCGGTACTGTCATAGCGCTTTCTGTGAATAACATGTTGGTTGTTGTTGTAAATGCTGTACCTACGACTGTACGTGTTCAACATTGTCAGTATCTCCAACATTCACATAGGCGGCAACAATTAATTTATAATCATTACCAGTTACCAAATATTTACTTTCATTTGTAAGAGACCAACATAGTGAAAGGCTTTGACACACTATCATTTTTCGTATCATATGTTTTTGGATTGTAATTATGATCGGCGCGAGCTGATGTTAATCTTGCAGACCTGTCGAATTGCAAGATTAATACACAGTTATTAAGAACTAACTGATATCTTAAGACATATCTTCAAATTAAACATACCTTACGGAATGTTTAAACACTTATTTGAATTCTGTTCATTTAATCATACATTGAGCTTGAAAGAAGAAATAATGATTGATTGCTATATAATTTTATATATACTGTACTATTTCAAAAGTGAGGACTACACGTATTATTCGAACTCAGTTTTTTATACCACTAAGATGGCAAACAAGCATACCTGATGATAAGCAGTTACCGCAGCATATGGACCACAGAACACATATACCCAAGGGAAGAATGACAACTACATAGAAAAACACGTTGGACAAATTTTGACTGTACTGCCATCTTACTGTGGCCCCACGCACTATCTACGCGGTAAAATTCAAAAGCAGTGTAATATTAATTTTTTATTGTAATCGTAATTTATGGAAACTAGATAATATGCAATGATTTTAATTATAAATCATTGCATATTATTTTCTAGTTTCCATAAATCACGTCAGAATTCGTAGAATAGTAAAGGTAAAAATTAAATAAAAGTATGATAGATTTATTTATGTTTTATTGTGTTCATCTTCTTTTTTATTGCTAGTTTTGAAGCAGATTCTACATAGGTATTCTCGGTTGTTTAATGTACAATACCTTTTAATAGTTATGTGAAAAACACTATTTATAATAATTTTTACATTTATTGAGACATACTTATTTCTCACACTGTTTCTAAAAGGTGAAATTTATATCCTCACAGAGGTTTTTAATAACAATGTTTTTAAATCCAATATTGATGATGACATTAAAGAGAAATTATCGCATAGAGTAGCACAATCTTCAACACATTTAATTAAATTTCTTGATGCATAAATTAATTTCTTCTTAATGTCGACATACTCTTTACATTCTATGAATGAATGTACATTTTCTGTCAACTTTAATATCTTCTCAAATACACCACAAGTCACATTCAGGTTTTCTTTATAATAAACCCACATAATAAGCACAAGCTTGCATTTCAGCTGAGTCAGTCATGCTTGCTTCAAAAGTGTGGTCCACTGAAGCTAGCATATTGATCACAATATCAGGGGCTTCTAGGGGTTTTACTTGTTGGCTTGTGTGTGGTGTAGAAAACATGTCCTTGAAATTATTTATTATTGTATAATAAATGTCTGTTTCAGTTTCCTGACTCTATGTGGGTTAGAAATTATACAAGTTTTCAATCCACCTATAAAATTGTGAGGCAGTAGGATTTCAATTCAGGCAATTTGTACAATTTGCCTGGATTGAGCCAAATAAATTTTCCACTGCATCCTGCTGTACCCGACGGGTTGACAGATATTTAATCCTGTTTTTCTTTAGATTTTTAAATATTTGCAAAATACCTCTTAAAGTCCAGACCCACCCATCTTTCGAAGGTGGTGGGTGGTGGGCTCCGGCATCCAACAAACTACTTCCACACAAAATTTTTCATTAGTTCAAAATGTTTGAAATGCGGCGAGTTCGTGGTTATGTTTGTTGAGTGTGGTTTGCCTCTCCTCAAAACAGCAGAGTCGCTATTTACGGCGACAATTTCCGCCGTTGTAATTGCACCTGCAGGCAGTTCCCCTGAAAATGTAATAAAAACTAAATAATGAAAATTGTCAAAACTATAGAAATATATAAACTAGGAATTCAGGCAATATTTTCCTAGGAGCCATCCGACAGTCCAACACTACAACTCAATCGACTTATTTCTTCTAGCTGTTTTCCTTATTTTGCATTGTTATTCACCCTCACAATGACAAATCTTACATTCCAACATCTGGATGAAATATTTTTATAAATAATCCTTTCAGTTAAAATCAGCTGCTGTTTGTTAATTTTTTATGAACTTTGTAGGAAATGTTTAAGTATGTCAAGGTATTAAACTTAACTAGAAAAAATTAATCAGGCCTGCCCCATAGCATGATCAACAAAACACACTATGATCAAACAGTTTAGTGCTTTATCATTCATATTGATTTATTGTTTTATCATAATTATTGTGTTTCAGTGTTCATGCTATGGGGGCTGGGGTGGGAATTGAACCCACGGCTTTTCTTAATCAGAACTCTTTGCTCTGAGCTATAAATTTTAGTTTAGACATTTTTCAGTATTCATATCAAATCTTTATAAATTTTCAGGTTCAGATTAATTGATATAACAATATAAATTATTACCCCAAAAAACTTTTTAATACTCTTCTTGAAGAACCCCACGCTGTAGTCTTTTTAGAGAACCTAGACAGGGAGTTCATTCCACATCCTGAGCGCACGCGAAAGGAAATATAATAGTTCAAACAATGAACGATCAATCAATAGCATATAATGTTACACGGCTTATTAAACAAAGAAACAAAACTTTCATTTCAATGACTATCACTACCGTGTGTTTTATTTATTTTTTTATGTTATTTATTTGTACACAAAACAGAATATAATCAAACGTTGAATAATTAAAGCATGTACAAAATAGCGCACTAGACTTTATCCCTAAACATGTGTATACGGATAGAATCAACGAATGAACAATTTTATACAATATGACAAAATCAGTAAATAAGCGGCGAAAATTTCTCGTTTGCAAATTATTTAAGTTATAGAACTTCGAACATTCACAATACATCAGGCGCGGATCCAGCCCTCAAAAAAGGTTGTGGTCACAGCCAACCGAGATCGGCTAAGTATAGTGCATCCCCACAAAGATTTCTTCAAAACATATGACACTGACCAAGATTCATTGTTTTTTTAAGGCATTGGATATAATATCATCAGCCTATCGATCTCAATAGACCATGAAAGTGTGACGTCACAAGTCTATTAGGGTTGTGGGCATGCCCATCGTGCTCACAACGATGGATCCGCGCTTGCAATACATCATTAATATTTTATTGCACCTAGCTTGCAGATCGAATACAATAACCAAAGACATTATAAGAGTAGACCAACAATGCAAACGAAATGTATGAAGTCCCCTTCAACCAATTTTGATATGATAATCTCTATATATAATAAAATCGTAGGGGTACAAAAATCTGTAATTGCGAAATATTAAGAAAAAAAATACACAGGTCGCCTTAAAATCATTAGCAGAACACGATAGAATAGTTTTTAAAAAAATTGTTTGTTTGTTTGTTTGTTTGTTTGTTTGTTTGTTTGTTTGTTTGTTTGTTTGTCTGTTTGTCCGGAAAGATCTCCGAAACTACTGGACAGAATTGGATATGGCTTACACCACAATGCTTAGAATTTTCCGGAAGAACATTTAGGCATAATTTCGTTTGTTTAAATTCACTTTTTATTTTTAGTGAAAAAATACCATATAAAATTTTCGAATTGGCTTTAGGTAGAAAAACAACATGGCGCACGTGAAATTATTTTGAAAAGTCTGTCACATAGTACAGAGAGAAGGTATTTTCTTCCACGAAGGAAAGGCAATGGAACTACGCCATACAGCCTGATCTTAAGTAATTGGATTTCGAAAATTAAGGCAGGAATGAAGTGTTTCACATAGTACAAATAAAATTCAATATTTTCTGTTAATGGCTGTGCCCAACTGGATTTCGCCAACCAAATTGTCTTTTTCTTATGTCGTACCGTGGTGGTAAGGCAAAAAGATCAAGCCATACAACCAATGTATAAAGCATTTTTTATGATAATACTTATCGAGTGACCATAAAATTTGTAGATTGGTAATTTTCTTGACTAATTTTCACAAAATCGGTACAATTTTTGAAATATTTGAAATGTTGAAAAATGAAGATACTCTTTTCAAGGTATTTTGAAAGGTGTTATATGTTTTTACATTAGGACTAAGGAATCAAACTCTTTCATCCATTTAAAACTATTAAAAGTAATAGATTAATATTGATAATTAAAAAAAATATCTGATTGCAATGTTCTGCGTAGAGGGACGGGACGGGACTCTTGATCCTAATGTCTAAAATGACGGATCACATTTTTTTGGATCCACCCAAGGAACATGGATATCGAACGAAGAACCTAAAGAGTAGAACACATTGAACCTAGCCACGTTGACTTAATTTGACATGACTGCCGATAAAGTTCGTTTCCAAACGCAGCGATATGCATATCAAATGAAAGGCCTTGATGAGTAGATCACTATGAACATAGGAAAATCGGCCTAAATTCAACATGGCCGCCGCTCAAATAAAACGGATAAAAGTTCGTTTCCAAACCCAGCAATATGGGTATCAAATGAAAGGCATTGATGAGTAGAGCACTATGAACCTAGCAACATTGACATAAATTCAACATGGCCGCCGCTCAAAAAAGGTGGATAAAAGTTAGTTTCCAAACCTAGCAATATGGGTATCAAATGAAAGGCATTGATGAGTAGAGCACTATGAACCTAGCAACATTGACATAAATTCAACATGGCCGCCGCTCAAAAAAGGTGGATAAAAGTTAGTTTCCAAACCTAGCAATATGGGTGTCAAATGAAAGGCCTTGAAGAGTAGAGCATTAGGTACCTAGGAAAATCGACCTAAATTCAAAATGGCCGCCGCTCAAAAAAAAAAGGATAAAAGTTCGTTTTCAAACCCAGCAATATGGATATCAAATGAAAGGCCCTGATGAGTAGAGCACTATGAACCTAGCAACATTGACATACATTCAACATAGCCGCCGCTCTAAAAGAAGAATAATAGTTCGTTTCCAAACCTAGCAATATGGGTATCAACTGAAAGGCCTAAAAGAGTAGAGCATTATGAACTAAGGAAAATTGCCCAAAATAAACATGGCCGCCGCTCAAAAAATGGATAAAAGTTCGTTTTCAAACCCAGCAATATGGGTATCAAATAAAAGGCTTTGATAAGTAGAGCACTATGAACCTAGCAACATTGACATAAATTCAACATGGCCGCCGCTCAAAAAAGATAGATAAAAGTTCGTTTCCAAACCTAGCAATATGGGTATCAAATGAAAGGCCTTGAATAGTAGAGCATTAGGAACCTGGCAAAATCGACTTAAATTCAACATGGCCGCCGCTCAAAAAATGTATAATAGTTCGTTTCCAAACCCAGCAATATGGGTCTCAAATGAAAGGCCTTGATGAGTAGAGCACTATGAACCTAGCAACATTTACATAAATTCAACATGGCCGCCACTCAAAAAAGGTGGATAAAAGTTAGTTTCCAAACCTAGCAATATGGGTATCAAATGAAAGGCCTTGAAGAGTAGAGCACTATGAACCTAGCAATACATAAATAAATTCAACATGGCCGCCGCTCAATAAAGGTGGATAAAAGTTCGTTTTCTAATCTAGCAATATAGGTATCAAATGAAAGGTCTTCAAGAGTAGAGCACTATGGAGCTAGCAATATTGACGTAAATTCGACATGGCCACCGCTCAAAAAAGGTGGATAAAAGTTCGTTTCCAAACCTAGCAATATAGGTATCAAATGAAAGGTCTTCAAGAGTAGAGCACTATGGACCTAGCACTATTGACGTAAATTCGACATGGTCACCGCTCAAAAAAGGTGGATAAATGTTCGTTTCCAAACCGAGCAATGTGGGTACCAAATGAAAGGCCTTGATGAGTAGAGCACTATGAACCTAGCAATACATAAATAAATTCAACATGGCCGCCGCTCAATAAAGGTGGATAAAAGTTCGTTTTCTAATCTAGCAATATAGGTATCAAATGAAAGGTCTTCAAGAGTAGAGCACTATGGAGCTAGCAATATTGACGTAAATTCGACATGGCCACCGCTCAAAAAAGGTGGATAAAAGTTCGTTTCCAAACCTAGCATTATAGGTATCAAATGAAAGGTCTTCAAAAGTAGAGCACTATGGACCTAGCACTATTGACGTAAATTCGACATGGTCACCGCTCAAAAAAGGTGGATAAATGTTCGTTTCCAAACCTAGCAATATAGGTATCAAATAAAGGGCTTGAAGAGTAGAGCACTATGAACCTAGGAAAATAGCACAAAATTCAATATGGCCGCTGCTCAAAAAAAACTGATAAAAGTTCGTTTCTAAGCCCAGCAATATGGGTATCATATAAAAGGCCTTGATCAGTAGAGCACTATGAATGTAGCAACATTGACATAAATTCAACATGGCCGCCGCTCAAAAAAGACGGATAACAGTTGCTTTTCAAACCCAGCAATAGGGGTATTAAAGGAAAGTAGGCCCTGGAGGGTAGAGCAGCCATGCTCTAAGTGTGTTCCGCGGAACCCTAGGGCTCCACACTACCCCCCTAAGGGGTTCCGCAATAATTTAGAAAAATCAAAACACCCTCTCTGGTCGTACTTTCATTATGCTTATTAATAAAGAATACACTTTTAAAAACTATTGTTTTATTTTAGGGTTCCGTCAAGTATTTCGCTTTCCAAAAGGGTTCCGTCACCAAAAAAGTTTGAGAACCGCTTAGGGGCCTATTGGATGTTCGATGTTAGATGTTACCTGTGTTTAGTGTCCTTCGAGACCGTGATAATGCAACGATCATGAACTAACTAACGAGAACTCCAAATTTGTGTGTTGGATGTTAGTCATCACGGCGAGTTTGCTAACCGAACTATGCCAGCAACACTATATCGCACAGTACACGTTACAAAAACGGAAGTCTCAATACATTTTAAGGCTAACCGCATAAATACGTTTTATCGCATTCGTTTTCTGAATGCGGGCATCCGAATGCATCAAATCTATACATAATACTCATTGACTGCCGCACACGTTCGTTTTTATTACGAACGGAACACGTTCTGTACGTACGTTTAGGTAGAATGGTAGAAATCCCGAATGAGAAGAAACGTTCACGAAACTCCGTGTCTGTATTCCGTGATCGGATATCGAATATGGAAAACGTATTTGTACAGTAACCCTCCCATTCATGCTATACATTAACTCTACGAAAACCGCCAGTATTACGAGCGACATAAGAACGGTTCAAAGGTCAAACAGTATAGCTTGACAAGGAGCTTACTGTACGACCAGTCAAAATTGGCCAAGTTGTCATATCCAAAAAATATATTTTGTTGGTGTTACCAACACCCATTATAAAATCTAAACTTTATTCGTATACAGTTCTAATTTATTAACAATTGTTTATTTTAATTCGAAACATGAATATGATAAAGATTATTCTTGCAACTGTGTAGTTATTTCTACTGAAGAAGAATTTATTAATATCAATAATGTCTCTAAAACAATAATAATACTTAGTGTTTATAGTAATATGTAATGTATTTAATTTTGTGGACTGTTAGAAAACGAGCATTATGAACCTACAAAAATTGTCCTAATTTCGAAATGGCCGATGCTCAAGAAAGGCAGAATAAAGTTGAATCATTATGGAATAAAATGGAGGAAAAAACTAAACACTGTGTTAAGTATTTTGATGGCGAAACGTAGTTCGCGGGCACAGCTAGTAGCTAAATAAATAAGAATAATTAAGACTCATCGGTAATAAATAATGTTACAATGTGATTTAGTTTTTATTACTGTTCGTTTTTTACACTACAAAGCGAAGTTATTTGGGCATGTTTAAGTATTTTTATAACTTGACGCGCGCTCGACAGTCGAATGCAGTACAAATACAGTATGAGTAGCGGCCGCCTGACCGCTGTTGTGGTTGAAGGGGGTTTCTTAGAGGCCGCGCGTATTGTCGGTCTATCTCTTATAATGTCTTTGACAATAACAAACAATATCTTTAACTTATTGTTTGTTCTGTGTCCGGTGTTATTTATTAATCTTCTAAGGCCAATACATATAGTTTTTAATTTTCATTTCAAAGACCATGCGTCGTCAAACTTATTGCATGCGGCATATTAAAGTGATCTCGCTAGAGCTAAACAATGGATAATTAACGGAGCAGTTCTGATGAAGCGCAGCAGGGCCTTGGGCTTGACAATGGGCGAGACAATGCACTTCGAGGAAAATCTATTTATAAAGTTATTAATGTTAATCACAGCGAGATGCGACCAAGGGTTACGATGGTATACAGCCACGGCTAATGAATATTTACCAATGTTGAATTCTTTTTACAAGCTTTTATTTTACTTTCACCTGTCCCGGTGTCTGTAATGAAATCTGGCATGTTAAATTTGAAACACTTCCCGTCAGTGTCACCACTGCGGCGCTCCCGACGACACGGCCTACCTGTCTATCCCTGGCCTGCCCGTCTGGGGGGTCACATTATGGCACTTATGGCGACCCCTCCGTAGAGTAGCCCAGGCGCTTGGGTCAGCAATGGTTTAGCCAGGTATGGGGTTTTTACCCGAGTCCAATGGCATATCCAAGGAGCGGCCTTGTCAGCTTTTCAGTCCCTTGTCGAATCGTAAAGAGGTTCCCCCGCCGCAAAAAAAAAGGTTAGGTATGTCAATGATATGTCCGGTGAATTGACCTTCAGATCCGGAACATGGTCAATGCTTGTTATTCCGAATTCGTGGTACTTCCGAATGAGACCTTCCATACCGATAAAACAAAAACGTTATTTAGACGTCTAAACACTTTAAACCGGACTTCCCAACCAGGGGGGCTGAGGAATTACGGGGGGGGGGGGGGGGGGTAATAGGGCGTTTGAATTTTCGAAAAAAATCTATTTAACGCGTAGGTAATTTAACTGTTCCGAATTGCCATTCAGTCGCTGCTATACAAGTTTCGACAAGTCAGACAGAACAATATGTATAATTAAATTAGAAGAAAACTAAGAAATGTAAATGTAAAAGTAATTAATGATTAAAAGTGTACCTACACTTCTATTAAAGATCCATAATAAATAAATATATTGTATCTGTATTGTACCTATTTGGAATTCAAATAAATCATTTAGTAAATATAGAAAAAATATGTTTTGTTTTTGGTTCGGGGAGGCTCGGCGAAATAAAGGTTGGGAAACCCTGCTCTAAGCATTTGAAATAAAGGTAAGATATATCAATACCTAACAGTTTTGACTGATTTCACCAGTCAAAGTGGTTTTGACCGGTTATGGGCTATGCCTGTAATATATTGTATTTATAATATATAGCATAAAGCTTAAGTCGACTTGAGTCATCAGAGGGTAGGTACGTTTAGTTTTTATGGCCACCAAACGAGATTACGAGAATGCTTGGAGACCCGCGGAGGCTTAACGGGACGCATCCTATGCGACGACGACGCGCGTTCGTCAACACATCTTCTTGCGTGTGTAGAGTACCGTGCTTATTACCTACTAGAATAACTGGAATAAAACTACTAGAATATTATTACTAGCTATATGACGGCATGGACTTGAAGAGTAGAGCTTCTAGGAGCGCTTAAGGCAAGCTTAAAACATACATACTCGTACATACATAACATTTGATAGCTGTCTTTAAGCTATATATTACATACTATATTACATATTTTTTTACACGTTACATTACTATCTGGTCCATATAATAATAAATAAAAAACTTAACACGGTAATAACAAAAAAGCAATAGGCACCCTTATTGTCACACAGCAGTTTCTTTCAGGTAACCATAGAAAAATGACATGAAAAGGAAGGAAACAAAAGAAAGGTGGGATAGCAACGTATAGTACTGTTTCGCTCTCTGTCGTTACTAATACTATTTCAAACGATCATGGTCGGGGGACAGTTAACTAATAACCACGGTTAATGTTAAGCTTGTGATCAGATTGGACAAGATTGGACAAGGTATACCGAAACATCCTTCGCCGATGAGACGTTTTGCCGAAATGATGTATAAACGGAGAGTAACAGCATTCCATCTCATTGAAAACCGACTTCAAAAACACTGACAAGTTAAATTTTTGAGACTTTCTAGATCATCGTTTGGCACCGACTTCAATATAGAAGTGTGATGTTGTCTGTGGACCTATTCATATATTATTTTTAACTTTTCAGTGTTTTCGAAGTCGGTTTTTAACTTTTGAGTGAATGAAATCTTTTTAGTTAAAGAAACCTTAATTTAAAACCAGCTGGTATTACATTAGCATTTCCCTCGATTTTCATGAGATCCTACCATCAGATCCTGACTTTGGTGATGTTGGGACCACCCCAGGAGTATAATCTATCGAATACAAAAAGAATTGTGAAAATCAGTCCACAATTGGCGGAGTAATCGCGTAACTTACACACAAAACACGTTGGTCACACCTTAAAAATTAAGAGTTTTCCTCGATTTTCATAGGATCCCATCATCAGATCCTAACTTTGATGACCATGGGACCACCCTTGGAGTATACTCTATCGAATACAAAAAGAATTTTGAAAATCGGTCTACAATTGGTGGCTTAATCGCGTAACATACACAAAAAAAACATACGCATCTTATTGAGAACCTCCTCCTTTTTTGAAGTCTGTTAAAAAGGGTAAGAACTTTTTTAACGAGGTGGAATGCTGTGTTGCGCTCCGTACCTGCCGATAGCTAGTCCACAGGCGTTTGTGGGATTCTCCCTGCTCACATAGTCACTAAACCAACTTAGATGTCCATATTGTCCATAGTCAGGGTAATCCGGGTCTGGGTAACCCCAATTCTTCGGACCACCAGTAGACAGCCCGGCCAATTACGAGTCGTGTCTTATCTTAACGCCTGTGGGGTAATTACCTTGAAAATGGAGATAATAACCAGACGGGAAGGCCGCGCGCATCAGGATCCACCCTAGCGCGCAGGTCACACGTAGGGCGGTCATAGAAGGTGGGCTGCAAAAGCCCACCTTCTACCACCTAACCGTCTGCGCCGGAGAGGAGCGGTATAACGTTGCAAAATGCTTAGAGGTTTCAGCAGTTTAATATTCGGATTCAGTCAGAACAGATAGAAGCTATCCCGCTAGGCTCGCGCTCGCCAGTCAGAACATGAGTACTGACAGTGTCAATAAATAAGTACTCTTATTATGACGTAGCTAAACAAATAATATTCGAAATATATACACATATCATACAAAAAATATGTGGTTTTATCTTAATCGTATCGGTATTAATCACGCCTCGTGATCAATTAAATTGATTATAACGAAAATATACGTGTTCATATCTTAAATATATTTTATTTTTGATTAAATGACAGATAAAACTGCTTGGGATTGAAAAAAATGCACAAAAATTTTACAATTTGACGTTTATAAGTACACTTTGACTCTGACATCGATCAGTACACGGATGGATCTACTTTGTAATGATAGTTTGAAATTGGGTAATGTTACACTAATTTCAAACTTTTATTACAAAGTAGATCGAAGTGTTTTTTATATAAAATTAAAATATATGAAATAACTCTATAACAATGTGTTGTAGGAGCCACTCCCGCTTCGAGAATCAATGGGAAAAGTGCACAGCTGTATTAAATAATTGTACATTTTCAAGTCTGTAATGACTTGTAGAATAAATTTCTTACATTTTTTATTTTTCTAACTTTGCATTAACATACTAAGTAAGTTTGTGTGCCTAATTGGTACAAAAACTTTTTCACGTTCCCTCGGGAAGAAGGTTATTGTCAAAGAAAAAATCTATCAAGGTCGCCTTGACATTACTATTGCAACGTCAATGCAAGACTCTGTGCCGACTGTCTGATTAAAAATGATGGATGCACTTTAACTGATCCCGTGTAGATTTACAGGTTTTTCTTTGAACTTTTAAGGCGAAATATAGTTCGCTGGTACAGCTAGTGCAAAAAAAAAATTAATAGATGCTTGAGTTCAAAATGGACATAATTATGGCTCAGTATTATCTGTGGCTCAGTGTTAACAAAAAACAAAAAAAAAAAACAAAATTAAAATCGGAGCTACGATGCCACAGACAGCCACACACACACGCACACACACAGAGAGAGACACGTCAAACTTATAACAACCCGTCCGTTTGTCCATGCGGCGGTGGCGGCTAATTACTTTGATAGTCGTCCGATGTCGCTCTTATCGATTGATAGCCACGGAATCGCAACCCGATAACGATTTCGCATAATGTCACATATGAATTGATAATTTTAGATATCCTAATACTTACAATTTTGTATGAAATATGATTAATTTTTTGATTTGTAGCTATAAAATGGATAGAATATTTAATTCACGTTCAGAGCCTCATGACTCAGTCATATGCTATAGAGGCACAGTAGATACGGGAATGACATAGTCGCGTGGTTCCGTAATGTCATTCCTATTCGAGAAAGGAATGACGCAAACCAAACTGTTCATAGGCCTAAACAACTTTAAGAAATTCTCAGTGAATGCAAGCAGACGCAAACCCGACTCTTGTTGGGGGCTTTGACTGGCCACTTTAGCAATAATCGCATGTTAATGACCTGCAGAATCTGCAATGAGGAAGAGGAGAGTATGGAACAAATATTGTGCCACTGCGATTCTCTGGCTTGCAGGAGAATGAGTCTCTTCGGGGTTGGAAATCCAAAACCCGGACCAATCGTGAGTCTTATGAGTGAACTCAATAAGTCCATGGATGGTGATAGCAACTAATGGTGATAGGTCCATGAAGGGAGACTCTGTACTAGGGTCGTGTGCTTGGGTACCTCCGTCTTACCTATTTCTGCCGCAAAGCAGCAGTGCTTGCATTGCTGTGTTCCGGTTTGAAGGGTAAGATATGGCATTGAAATTACTGGGTACCACCGTGACTTTACATCCTAAGTCACAAGTTGGCAACGTACACTGTGGTTCTTGTGGGGGTTGCAGTTTTGCTGCGAATCTCACAGGAGCCACATGTATTATAGGTGACTGTTATCACTTACCATCAGGTGGGCAGTTTGCTTGTTTGCCAACTTATCTGCAATATAAAAAAACTAATAAACAAAGAAATTGGGGCAGCACCAAAGAACTCCAGGCGTCGATCAGCAGGGCCCGCAAATGCCTCCCATTACAAGATAAGAATGTGATTCGCGTTCGTTGCTGTTTTCTGCCTTTTAACTTAACGAACTCGATATAGATGGCTCAGGAAAAAATATAATTAGAGCATAATTGGTAGATGCGAAAAGGGAACTCTTAACAGGGCCAAAAAGCGAGCTACATCACGGCGATGAGTGAAATCCCTTTTGTCTATATTTCTACTGTTGTTCTCCGGGAGCACCCAAATACTCCGAAATATTTTTTCCTAATTTCGACGTACCGATTATCAAAAGTCCGAATTCCATAATACCTAAGAATTATGATGTCTATGTTTAAGAGTTAATAAATGAATACGAAAATCGATAATTTTAAATTCGTATTTGTGATTAACGAAATAAAGTTTTACCCGTTGTTCTCAATGTTGCTGTGAATTGTTCTCACACAAAATGTTACAAATTTTGACGCCCTCATCGAACCACTGGCCAGGGTGAGGGCCAAAGATTCAGAGATTTTCAAATTAATTTGTACTTGTAAATAACCTACGCTCTTCTAGGGAATGAAAATATCGTTAAAGTTACTTTCACAGACATGATTCGATACAACTGTATTACCTATCTTGCTTCGTGTGTCAAAAAATAGAGAGTACCTTTGTGCTTCGCGTATCAAAAGAAACAGTTTTCTCTACCGTTTTTAGGGTTCCGTAGCCAGATGGCAAAAAACGGAACCCTTATGGATTCGTCATGTCTGTCTGTCTATCTGTCTGTCCGTGTATGTCACAGCCACTTTTCTCCGAAACTATAAGAACTACACTGTTGAAACTTGGTAAGTAGATGTATTCTGTGAACCGCATTAAGATTTTCACACAAAAATAGAAAAAAGCAATAAATTTTGGGGGTTCCCCATACATAGAACTGAAACTCAAAATTTTTTTTTCATCAAACCCATACGTGTGGGGTGTCTATGGATAGGTCTTCAAAAATCATATTAAGGTTTCTAATATCATTTTTTTTCTAAACTGAATAGTTTGCGCGAGAGACACGTCCAAAGTGGTAAAATATGTTCCCCCCCTATAACTTCTAAAATAAGAGAATGAGAAAACTAAAAAAAATATATGATGTACATTACCATGCAAACTTCCACTAAAAATTGGTTTGAACGAGATCTAGTAAGTAATTTTATTAAATCGTTTTCTTCGCGGACTTTTTAGTTTGTGCTTCTGTTTATAGGTCTGCTATGTTTTAATTATTCACAAATTTATGTCAGTGTGGAACGATTCTCATGGCTATCTCATTTCTAATTATCGGAATACAGCAATGTTAGCTAAGACGGTGGTAGCCAGATGGGCTCAGAATGGTACAGTAAGCTTCCATTCAAGCTTTATCAATACACTATGAACACCGCTACCGTTACGAGCGAAATAAGAACGGTCCAAAGGTCAAACAGTATAGCTCAAGCTATACTGTTTGACCCACGGAGCTTACTGTACCACCAATCAAACAAAACAGAAAAAGCTACCCCCATGGGAAATCGAACCCCGGACCTGCAGATCAATTACGGCCATTACGGGTGACCTCAAACTACTAGATCACCAAGGAGATTATAACTTCCTTTTTTTGATCTGTGTTGGTATACGAACTGCTACTTTTCAACCACAGGGACCGTCACATTTTGGACCACCGTACCACAGATAAAATAGCACCGACTATGTTTGATTTTTCGTATGTCCTCACCACCATGTGTGTCCAGGCGCAGGCAGCGACACAGATATCCAACCGGTCTACAAAAGTGCGCAGACGCCAAAATCGTTCGCTTTCCAAATTGCATCCTATAACTCGAAACTCGACGTAGGGCTGCAGTGCGCTCCTTTCGGTTTAGTTTGTCAATTCCCTGACATCGCTAAACTAAATATGTATTTTGTTCTGTTATATAGTTTGGAAATGAAATCATTTTCTAAAGACCATGTAATTTTTTATTTGTAATTTTGCATTTCCTTACAAATGCTTCATAAATTTTCAGGTACTTACATATAATACAAGTTTCATTTATTTCATCTTAATCTTAATACATGTCTTGTGTATATTTTGTAGTATATAATGTTATATTTTTATACCATGTATTATAATAGAATAATATGCACCTATTTTGGTATGTCAAATTAATTTTTGAGAATACATACCAGTAATCAAAGTTTTAGTTAAAACTTACAATTAATTTTAACTGATAGGGTTGGCTGGTAGACATTTGTACAAATGTATTTGATAATTACTTAACGGTGTGTAACTTGTGTATAATAAAGGATTTATATAACATTTCCGAGAGAGAATTCTGTCGGAAAGAAAAGTAAAAATATGTATGATTCTATTAGCAAAAATAAAGCCTAGATTATGTCTACTGTTTACTGCTTTAAGGACTGTTTATATTGACACAAATTATCCTGTCTTCGTCCTCCGAGATTTATTCCTTGACCATGTAGTAGCCCTGCTACGCGCTAACCCTATCGCACAAGTTTTAAAGTCAGAGAAAGAAAACCACTATATCTTCCTCTCTCTAATTACATCTGTCAAGCAAGACTCCCCATAAAAATAGATTATTTTTTTAACCGAAAAGAAAGTGTCAACCTTAATAACTTGTCATATCAATCAAAATTAATGAAAATCAAATTTTAGGATAGTTTTAGGTTGGCACTTTTGTAGGTTTAAATAAATTAAATATTATATTTTTTATGGGGAGATATGAGACACGGTGTAAACAGTTTATATAGCAGTAAACGTTTTATATAGACACTACCAGATTGACGAACAGATTTTTTTTCGACCTTTCACAATAATATGAGACAGTCACGTGATCATAAATATCCTGTAGTTATTATATTATCTGTGCCAATGAGGATGCAAGTACCAATGTTAATTGTTAGACAAATGTAAAAAATATAGTTTTTTTAACCGTCTTCAATAAAGGAGGAGGTTCTCAATTCGATGCGTATTTTTTTTGTGTGTATGTTACGCGATTACGCCGCCAGTTGTGGACCGATTTTCAAAATTCTTTTTTGTATTCGATAGAGTATACTCCAAGGGTGGTCCCATGGTCACCAAAGTCAGAATCTTATGATGGGATCCCATGAAAATCGAGGAAAACCCTTAAATTTTAAGGTGTTTCCAACGTGTTTTGTGTGTATGTTACGCGATTACTCCGCCAATTGTGGACCGATTTTCAAATTTCTTCTCTTCTTTTCTGTATTCGATAGAGTATACTCCTAGGGTGGTTAAATGGTCACCGAAGTCAGGATCTGATGATGGGATCTCATGAAAATTGAGGGAAACACTAATTAAATAACAGCTCAACGAAGGTGAGCTGGTATTTAATTAGGGTTTCTTTCACTATAAACGTTCTTCACTAAAAAGTTAAAAATAAAAAATATTTTACAAAAAATAAAAACCGACATCAAAAACACTGAAAAGTTAAAAATAATATAAGAATAGGTACAGACAACATCACACTTCTATATTGAAGTCGGTGCCAAAATGTTTTAATAACTTAATCACCATCATTCAAAATATTTACACTGGTCGGTATTAGAACACGGGGCATGTGGTACTCAGATTCGCTAACCATTAGACCAGTCAGTCAGTATATTAAATTCCCACGTGTGGCAGCCCTGCGCCGCCGCATTCCTTTGAGAGGGAACCGGCGAAAGGAGTCAAATGTGCTTTCCTTAACGGGCTGAAATGCTTCATTCATGTGTCGCCATCAATTGCACAGCCAGCGCGCAGTTTTGAATGCGGCCACGTGCGCAAGCGCACACTCATGTTTACTATTGATTGACGTGATTATAATAAAGATATTTGTTGATACAACAACTAGTATATTATTATTAGTATTTTAAAAGGCGCTTATTATAATTCTGATTTGTATTTATTATAACATAAACTTTGAAATTTTGTACAGTCTATAGTGTGGTAATGCTTAATTTTCATCATGACTTGTTTATCTAGAGGTATGTATATCCTATTGCTCATTAGTTATTTCGTTATCTATAACGGGCTATCTTTATTTTTGATTATTTTTATTTATTTATTGAATATCTTACATCTTACAGCTGAATATCTTACTTATGTAGACTTTGTATTTTTTTCATGGTTCATCATTCATCATTCTTTTTTCCCCATAACTCCTACACCGTCAACATTTTTTTTCACACTATACTGGATGGCTGGTAGAGAATACCTTTACCACAAAGTCCGTCTTTTGTCCTCTTTCTATGTTTTGTACGAAACGTTAAAAAATATACGGACCCATGACATTGGCAATAGTTTATTTATTCTACAATAACAAGGGTCCAAGCACACTGTTTTGAATCATTCGTTTACTATTTATTTTCGTAAAACATCGACATCACGTGTTTAGTCATTGTGAAAAATTTTCCTCACATACTTACCGAATAGTGGCAAGTTATGTTATGATGGAAGAAGGCAAAATAATAATTATTAAAAAAAACAGAAATCTTCCCAGTGTTATGTCGTCAAATGCTACGTATTAGCTTATCTATTTTGGATAAATCTCGACTATTGTTAATTTGAGCGTCGTCGGTGGCGCTGTGGACTCGGCACTGGCCTTCTAATCGGGAGGTCCGGGGCTCGATCCCGCCATGTACAATTTCGTTTTTGGAATTTCATATGTACATTTGTCCGACGCTCTTACGGTGAAGGAAAACATCGTGAGGCAACCTGCATACATCTGCTAAAAATTCAAAAGTGTATGTGAAGTCGACCAATCCGCACTGGGCCAGCGTGGTCGTCTAAGGCCTAAACACCCTAACTTAGGGTAGGCTCAAGCCCCTCGTTGGGGACGTATATGAGCTGTGATGATGGTAACCGTTAATTTCCTGAACGGCTTGAACGGCCTGTTGACTATTTGGGCAGTGAGATGCCTGTCCGCAAGAAATCCACCATGACCGGCTTGCCGGCTGAGAACCCACGTCTTCGTCTTCGTTTTCGTCTTCTATTAGTACTATTAGTTATTCTGTGCTATTATTAGTACTATTAATAATGCAAGGCCCTTTACAGCCAATAGCATAGGCCAAAAAAATGCTTATTTCTTTTTCGCTCTGTAAAACATAGCATTGTACAAATAAGCGCTTAGCTTAAATTATTCACTTCGGTACAAAACTCTTCTGCAGTGTCATGTTTTAGTCACTAGCTATGTAGCTGTCTGCTATTACTATCTGATAGTACAGTAAGCTCCTTGTCAAGCCATACTGTTCGACCTTTGGACCGTTCATATTATGTCGCACGTATTAATGGCGGTTTTCGTAGTGTAAATGTAAAGCTTGAATGGGAGTTTACTGTACCTATCTGCCAATGAGCCCATAAATAAATTTATTAGATGAGTCGGATGTTAAAGCCCTTCACATCTATTAAACAAGAGAAGGGGAAAGATCACCATAGAAATTTATTTTAAGCAACCACGAAATATTTTCTTTATTCAGCTTCATAAAATATGGTGTCGAAAGTTCTACCTTGATTGGTTGTCCAGTTGTCTCCACAATGTATAATGAGTGGTGCACACAGCAGGTCGCGGGCGGGCGGCGCCCATCGACCCAGTTCCGCGGCCGTTGTCCGCCCTGCCTCCAGCCTGTCATGTGCAGGCGATGACACGGCCTTGACACGACAGTGATAGCCCACGGAACTGTCCCAATTATTATGTGTTGGCCACCCACGACTTTAGCGATTATGCTGGACTAGGATCGAATTTGGTGCTAGTATTTTTAAAAATGTTATTATCAACCTCAATATCAACCTATTATCAGAGGGAGATTCGATACCACTGTCTGCATGGGTACCTCTCCTTTATCTATTTCTGCCACTAAGTAGTTGTGCTTGCATTACTGTGCTCGGGTTTGAAAGGTAACACAGGCAGTGACAATACTGGGTACTGTGACTTGACGTCTTATATCACAAGCTGGCAACGTACATTGGCGTCCTTGTGGGGGTGGTATATTTGCAGGTCTTTACAGGAGTCACATATTCTATAAGCGACTGTAACCACGAACCATCAGGTGGGCAGCCTGCTTGTTTACCACTTAGTTGTTTAAAAACCAGCCAAGCGCGAGTTGAACTCGAGCGTTCCGTATAATAATAATGATAATAATAATTTATTTAATTCAGACATAGTCCATACACGTGTTAGTAAATAAAATTAAATGTAATAAAATTAAAAAATATGATGGCGCCTAAAGTCGACGCCACCAAGTCGGCGATTCGCTGGTTAATGATTTCAATTTTAATCCCGACTACAATGGTATATTATTTACCTTTAATCCGGTCCGGTCTCCGTATGTAGCCGGTGGACTTCCTGAGCTTGCTCTAAGGAAGTCGCGGCTCCTGAAGGGCTGCTGTCAATCTACCGAACCACGACCGGAACATTTAGGCCTATTAGGCCACCACGACTCGTTTAATTAACGGACCGATCACTCGCGATATTCGCGACGATAAAACTTTGGCAAACACTCACAAGTGGACTTTCGCAACCCCAATATTAGGTGCGCCGAGCAAAAACACAATCAATTATAGATTTTCTCGAAAACGCCCCGCGTGGTAACCTATTTCAATTTCAATGTCATTACAAATTCGACTCGACTGACATGTTATATGTGTCACATGCGGCCGGCCGCCACAGGCCCTCACATGCACAGACTATATGCAGTGTTGCCACTCGCACATCCTCGAGCGTAAACAAAATATGTAAGTATATCTTAACCTAATTGCTTATTTTAGAGAGACAAAGGTCACATGTTAGTGAACCCAGCGTCTCAACATCTGACCATCACAGCGGTCTCCAATTGCACCTGTTGGTGCTGCAGCGGACTCTATGCATCAGTGAGGCGACTCTGCTATGCATTATCCCATAAAAGTCTCGTAATGCGAGCTTCTGCGAGCGTATAGACTCATCTAAGTACCTATATAAATTCCTAACCACACTCAGCGGCAAATTTAGAGGAACACTACACTTTTTACATAGATTCAAGCTACTTTTACAACATCATATCGATGTGTGATTGACCTTTAATGCGTCTGTTTGATTGTTATCCAGGATTCATGGCCAAAGCCATAACGGATAATGACAAAATTCCCCTATTTGTGACCTGGAGAAGAACGGCAACTTTTAATGGTGACCTTTTTTATCACAATCGTATAACTGGTTTCCGCGTCGAATGTTTTTTTTGTAGCGAATCCGATGGCTAGAAAGCTGGTAAAACTAAATATGGTTTCGTATGCTCAAGCACACAGCGTTATCAAAACTAGGAGTGAATTTTTATCGTTCCTCTAAATTTGCCCCCGAGTGTATGTACAGTAAGCTCCGCTTCAAGTTATACTGGACCTTTGGACCGCTCTTATATTTTATGACGCTCGTAATAGGCTTGACATGGTGCCTACTGTACGTATGTATGGCTTCAGATTTTTAATTACCATGTGCTATGAGGCCTTGCCTTGCCTTGTGAAATTGCAAAATATTCGAAAATATGCCACATAAACGGTCATACATATCTTTTGTTCTTGTTGACTTACAAGTTTGTTTAGTTTTTACAGCAGAAAGAGACCTTAGACCCGAGTATTCGGTTTAAATTTCAGTTTGATATCTCTACTCTACGCGTTCCCGAGAAACAGTCTTGACAGACAGACGGACAAAAAGTGATTTTAAAAGGATTCCGTTTTTTCTTTTTGCGAGAGGAACCCTAAAAATTAGAATTGTTAGCACAGTGACCGCAGTGCTCTTTGCCGGTAATGCGCTGTGTAAACCGGCAGTTAACGGCATTGTCATGCTAACCCACACCCGAGCCGTGCTTTGTTACCCTGTGAAATATGTAAATACTATACCAACGTCATGGACCGTGTCGCTCGCTGTGGCCAACTCAGACGTGTTGTTAGATTAAATACCATTGACCAATTGCCGCTGAGATAATTTCACCTTGAATAATGAATAATCATTAAAGAAAAATTTCGTCTCGGAGGGGATCGAAAGTGTTGACGCTTTAACCACTCAGTCACCGAGTTCTTACCAGCCCGGACGAAACTTTTACTGTATTGAGCTTGAACTCTTTTGTACTTTGGTAAGCCTAAGTTGACTTCAGTAACTGTTAAAAACTACGTTACTACTAATAACGTTTATTATTATTATACTACGATTACGCCGACGATGTGCTGATTTTGATCGAGACATATTTCCGGGTGAACATAGAGGTTTTGGCCTCTACAACCTTGCAGATCGTCGGTGACTTATATTTTTATAATGATAGATATTTTTCCTGCCAAGTCTGCAACTATGACGATCAACAGAAAATTCCAGAGGCCACCAGCCATCAGGTTCGATGGGATTTGAAGCGTCACATCGACCATGGTGCTGGGTGTAATGGTCGATGCAAGTTTATCGTTCGCACAGCATGCGTCATCGATCGAGAAGCGGGCGGCATCTTGCTTCAGCAAGATCCGAGTAGGCGGACTAGACGGAAGGCGCGAAGACCGCACCATCAAAGAGGAGCTGCAGTGCCCGACTCAGAACATCCAAGTCCGCTCTTAAAGAATGGCAGGAGCGATGGGTCACATCGGACCGGGGGAGGGAGACGTATTGGTTCTTTCCGGACATGGCGGCCCGGCTCAGGTTCAATTGTGTCGAGCTGGACTAAAAAGTCTCGCAACTACTGACAGGGCATGGCCATTTCAACGGTAGGCTCTGTAGGAGGTCGCTGGTCGACAGCGCTAGGTGTCCTTGTGGGGAGTGCGAGGTCCCCACTCCCACAGTGCGTGGTCCTTACCACGCACTATGGGAGTGTAGACTTATTGTCACGTAGTGAAGGCCAAAAGCTATCTGTCGTGTATAAAAAAAATGACCTGTCAAGGCAGTTTTCTTTGACAATTTTCATTTCCCACTAGCATACACAATATATTGTGTGGGGGATTTGGGCCGCCCCGCCCAAATCCCCTTTTTAGGCGAGACCATCCCCAGCAGTAGCATTGTGTGACTTTTGTGGGTGTGGGATTGTTAGGTGGTTTACTGTATTGTCTCGTATTATGAGGCGTCAATCTTATACGTGTATTTGCTTTCTGGAACATATTGTTAGAGCCGTGCGCGTGCGCATGTGAACAGCGCTCGCCGCACAATCGTTTATGTCAGCTGACTCGTATTGTTCCGTGATCTCCCACAAGCTGGTGTTGCGGATCCATTAAAAAACCCTGTGAAATGGGCCTTCTTGTCGCCGCAACTAACACCTAAACAATAAAACAATTTACATTATTTGTTTACAGGCGTTCTTCAAAGCATGTCCTTTACAACGCTGAGAACGAGACCAGTTGATGCTAGCACAGTTGTATTTTTTATCAGATAAGTTTCGACATAGAAATGCATCCATTGTGTGTCCAAGTGTGAATTCTTAAGTGTTAGCAATGTAATTAATTTGTTGGACCGGTGTATCTAGTGTGGGGCATTATTTTAAAGAAAACCAACCTTTCAATAAAGATAGCTTCTAATTAAGAAAAATCTATGGAGTAACCTAATGTTTGCCTACTATATTCTTAAATGTACATAATTTTTTGATACGGTGACATAAAACAGGGGAGATATGCACAAAGGTAGACTTATCTCGAAAAGAGATCACTTCCAGCAAATCTCGTTAATTGGAAACAAAATCCATTCTGTGTAACCAGCGTCGTGTAGTGGGCCAAATCCTCCTCAGCATCAGCTAGTGCATACTTGTGTATGGGCTACTACATACTTGTATATGGGTTAAAGTTAAGTGATGAGAGGTCACGACGATTGCTGCAGAAAGTCCTCCGAAGTTATTCTATAGTTTATTGGCTACATTATTTTTGATCGCTGTGAAAAGTGAGCATTACTGACGACGGCAGTAGTAGTGAAAACTGGTGGTAGTACACAAATTTATTAAAATTCAAAAATCTTTATTCAATAAAGACTTTAACAGATTTTTATTGACTTAAAAAACAGTTGATAAAAGCTAACTATACACTTGTTCAAAAATTGGGAGACTCTCAAGAAGAATAGACAAAAAACTGGGTTATTGCCCGTGGTTCACCTGCGTAGTCCACCTATGTGTACCACGGGAAAAAAAACTTCCCTTGGTTCACCCAGTTGCACCACAGGGATAAATTTTTTCCCGTGGTCCACTTAGGTGGACCATCGGAAGTCAATTTTTCCTGTGGTCCACCACTCGTATTTATCTCAATTATTTTCGATAAAGAGGTTGCTCTTGCTCGCATTAATTAATATTTTTCTTTATTTTCAACGTGACTTCAAATTAAAAACATAATTTATAGAAGGATGTCAATGATTGTCATTGTAAGATTCATCGTATTGTACGATTATTATCATATCTATTTAATATACATACCTACTAGTAAAGGCAATTTGTAATAATCTGCAAACACCATGTCTGCCCCCGAAGAGCTCGATTTCATTCGGAGAAAAGGAGGCATAGTCCTATTGTTTGCCGGGCGTCAATATTATATCCCCGGGGATATAATGTCTTGCTTTACGTTCAAGTCAAGGGGGTTATAATTGAACATTGTCGAGCAGGTGGTATGAAAAATTATTTTGAGGGTCTTAGTAGAGCTTTCTTGAGCCCCCTACACATTCAGTTTCCTTAAATTCAGGCGACTCGTTTCTAAATCCGACCGATTATTTATACCAACTTTGATTATATCTTAGTTTTAAGAGGAAACACCAAGGTCGAGAGAATTCAAAAATAGGTATTTGTATTTATATGTATTGCTGTATAAATATAAATGTATTGCTGTCGCGCTGTATGTCCGAACTTAGCGCGATAGGGACAACTGCAGCTCGGACCGAAAATACCTATGAAAAGTACCTACACAAAATATGAATTCGTAGCCGCCTGTTTTCTTCGCGAAAAATTGACCAATTTAATTACTTTTTGCGTTAAAAATTAAAGCAAGACTTTTTCTGTGTTCCTATATTTTGCTTTTTTCATATAATCTTGTTCAATTTGTTTGCTGGACGTTTGAATACAAAAGAAAATTAGGGCGATTTTGTAGGTTTTTGAAGGTTTAAAATCTCCTTTATTAATTAACTTCACAGTAAAGTTCTTTGCAATGGTAGATACCTAGTGTCAATGACAACGTGACTTATTTACACTCAACAAGATTCTTAACACACAAACAGCGAAGCGCACGGCCTTCATTTCACCTGATGGTAAGCGACGATAAAACCGAAGATGGTAGCGAGATTGTATTCCTCAACAACTAAGGAATTGGCTACCCTAACTAAAAAAGCAATTGAAACTAATTGTCGGAGCAAAATAATGTCATTAACGTTCTTATTATGGCAACAAACTTAGGCAAGACTCATAACTATAGCCATGTGAAAGGCCTAACTGCTTCTGAGTTGAAAAGAATGGAATGTTTCCGATACACATCATTGACATTATCGTTAATACATTCATGTACGCCACTTCTGAGTGTGGTTACATTCTAATATGAAGAGCCTTTCTGTGGGTGAATGCACCGCACCGTGACTTCCGCTAATCATTAACTCCATGGACTCACCCATGTTTGGGACACGGTTGAATCCGTGTTAAAGTCACCTGTTGTCTTTCAATGTTAGGGTGTGTAAAGCGCCCAGGGGGCACAATCGGGGAATGGCTAACGCCGATCCCGATTGTGTCTCTACGGAGGTAGAAGTATCTGGAGGGTTTTTAGCCGGTATAGGGTCTTCTACTCGAGTGCGGCATATCCTTGGGGTGTCCTCGTCAGTCGGTAGTTGAATACCGTAAAGAGTATCTTCCCTCCTTAAAAAAAAGGGTATATAAAGCGTACAGGATTGTTTAAGAAAACGTGGGACAGACTCAGTCAGAAACCTTTCACATGCCTTTAATAACTAATATGCACGATAGATTACATTCGTATTACCCATAGTTAAATTATCTCATTTTCAAAAGCATGTTTAAATTGTTCATACATGCTTTTGAAAATGAGATAATCCTTTGGATCAGAAGATGCTATAGATCTTGATCTTCTTGTTCTATCAAGAAGCATCTAAATACGATTAGCATATTTTAATCAATCATGTAAAGATGTATCCTAATGGATTTTGTTAAGGAATTTCATAGGCTGATGGTCATTACGGTAAAAGACTTTGTAGAGGAGGTCAAACTCATTACCATGGATGTAGTTTTTTTTTAACACAAAAGGGAAGATTCTGGCCTTCGCCTCACCTGATAGTAAGTGAAGATAAGGCAGAAGATGAAAGAGAGCTGTACTTGGTCTCCTTAACAACCGAGGAACTAGCTATTTTACCTTTAATTGTCAGAATACAACAATATTTAGATTGTTATTATGGTGACAAACTTAAGAAAGATAGTGGTTGCTTATGCTAGGCAGGCTCAGAAATCCAATCAAACCAAGCAAAAAATCTTTTGCATCCATGAGAAATCGAATCCCGGACCTAAAATCAAAACGGACTGGTCTCAACCACTAGACCTCGGACTGACCACGGAGTTTTTGAAAAGCTGAATGACCTTTATGTTCCTTATCTATGCTTACTAGTTTTCTTTAGAAGTGTTTGTTTGTTTAGTTTAGAAGTGTTTGTTTGTTTGGTTGGTTGAACGCGCTAATCTCAGGAACTACTGATTCAAATTGAAAAGTTCTATTTGTGTTGGATAGTCCATTATCGAGGAAGGCTACAGGCTACGACCAATAGGAGCTGAGCATCAATAAAAAATGTTGCAAAAACGGGAAGAAATATTCCTTTTCAGAGCTTTTGTTGCGTGCGCTGCGTAAACAGTTGTTGTTTTCCGACATCCACGCGAACGAAGTCGCAGGCACGGCTAGTACCTTATATGAAGAGACACGTATTAAACAGAAAAATTATACAAGCAGATTGACAATGCGTTACGTAATGGCGATTAGAGAGGGTCGCGACCGCGGTGCGGAAGTGAAATGAATGCGCTTCTGTTTGCGGCGGACATGCGCTTTCGGTGCGGCGATGGACACACCATCTTGGACTTTCCATGAAAGTTGTGAAACTGAATAAAAGGTTACAGCCAGGGAGCAGAAAAATTATGGAGGTGACATGTGGGCATACTTATAGATGATTAGAGGGCATAGTTTAACAATGTATAAATAAACAATGAAAAATAATTTTAATATTCCGTCAGTCAGTTCGGTTATAAAAAAAATACACACGTATTTGTTCTTCATCGAAATTACAAAAATCAACTGAGATGATAATTGATGATATACCGGAGGGAGACTGTACCTCATCAGAAGGCAATGTCACTCAAAGGGCAATGGAGAGGGCTATGCTCGGGGTTTCTCTACGCGATCGCATCAGAAATGAAGAGATCCGTAGAAGAACTAGAGTCATCGACATAGCCCAAAGAATTGCTAACCTTAAGTGGCAATGGGCAGGACACATAGCACGCAGGACTGACGGCCGTTGGGGCTGAAAGGTCCTCGAGGGGCGACCGCGTACCGGGAGACGCAGCGTTGGTAGGCCCCCCACAAGGTGGACCGACGATCTGGTGAAGGTCGCGGGACGCCGCTGGATGCGGGAGGCGCAGGACCGATCAGTTTGGAGATCCCTGGGGAGGCCTATGTCCAACAGTGGGCGTTTTTAGGCTGAAATGATGATGATGATGACTGTACCGGGGTCGACTGCTTAGGTACCTCCGTCTTACCTATTTCTGCTGCAAAGGAGCTGTGTTGGCATTGCTGTGTTCCAGTTTGAAGGGTAAGATATGGCAGTGAACTTACTGTGGACCGTGAAATTACATGTTATGTCACAAGTTTGCAACGTACTCTGTGGTTCTTGTGGAGGTTGCAGATTTCATGCATGTTATGGGGATTGCAGAATCTCACAGGGACAATGTATGCATAGGTGACTGTTACTACTTACCATCAGGTGAACATTTTGCTTGTTTGCCAACTTAGTTGTATAAAAAAAGATAAAGCTATTGTGTTAGATAGTGTTCTTCACAACGTGCTTCAAAATCTACAAAGGTGTGACGTCACGCGGCCTTTTTTTAGAGCATTTATATAAACTGGTTTTTTAACCGACTTCACAAAAAGCTTATTATTTCGATTGTATGTTTTTTTTTATGTTTCATCATCACAGCTCATATACGTCCTCACCGAGGGGCACGAGATAGTTATGTTAGGGCGATTAGGCCTTAGTCAAACCACGCTGGCCCAGTGTGGATTGGTTGACTTCACATACACCTTTGAATTACTTCGCAGGTGTATGCAGGTTTCCTCACGATGTTTTCCTTCACCGTAGGAGCGTCAGATAAATGTACATTATGAAATTCGTAAAACGAAAAAACACATTGGTACATGGCAGGATCGATCGCGGGCCTCCCGATTCTACTCGGAGCACAGTCCAGTGCCGAGGCCACAGCGCCACCGACGCTCTTAACTCTGTTATTTATTAATCAATTTGGATTTGTTTTTGTTTGAGAGGGTACACTTCCTAATTTGGTCCCATTATCATCAAAGCCAGGATCTGGTGATGGGACCCAGGAAAACCGAGGGAAACCCCTTTTTATGTTTGTTACTTCATAACTCTGTCATTTATTAACCGATTTGGAAAATTATTTTATTTTATTCTTCCCAATTGGTCCCATTGACACCAAAGTCAGGATCTAATGATGGGATCCCAGGAAAATTAAGGGAAATCTTTAAATTTTATAGGCATATCCAACGTGTTTCATGTTTTTCTGAAGATATTGAGGTATTTACATCTGATAGTCATGAGCTGAGAGCTGATAATAGAAGAATCCTTGATTGCTTAATCTTTGGGTTTATATCTCGCCCGAAACGACGTATTTTTTTGTTTTTAAAATAATGCAGTCGCATATAAACAATATAAAAAAAATAAACCGACTTCAGAAACACAAACTTTAATTCATGTTTATCGATCATCCGCATCGACTTCAAAATAATGTGACTTCGGCTGGTATTCTCACATTATGTATTTTTAACTTTTATTAATCTGTTTTTATTTTTTGTTAAATTCTTTTTAGTAATTGCATTTAATTTTGATTGAGATATTGGTTTTGATGAGATCTCAACACGAACTTTTTAATAAGTAAATGCAGATAGCGAAAACTGAATGCTTTCGTTGTCCATTCCAACAAGCGCATGAACGTACTACGTGCTGTTTAAGGCGCTACTATCCCGTTGAAAAAAATTCGATTTATTGTACCGCTACAAATATAAAACATACAGTTCTCAAATTCATATGATATTGTTGAACATTTTATTTAAACATCCTTAAAGACAGAAACAAGATTAAATAATCACTCGATAGAAAAAAAAGCCAAAAATCACTCAAGTTTTACCAACAGATGTTCCTTTTTATTCTCTAGAAAATTGCAAAAATACATTTATTTATTTTGTACTCCAGTTTTCCAAAACTCGATTAAAACGTGTAAAAAGTAATGTTTTAGTTCAGCCACAGCGCGTAAGCGACATTAGAAGCTATGCAATTATCAACTATATTTCCTTTTAATAAGCTTATTTCAGATTACGCTATATCGTCGCCGTAGAGCGAAAAGTCACCAAGTCGACATTTGGCCAAAATTGAGTTAGACATGTCGTCAAAATCTCCAAATTTTTCTACATATTTCAACCTTACAGCCATGTATATATGTACCATAGTTTATATTTTAGAAAGTGCAAAAAATCACTAATTCTACATTTAGAATACAACTCATTAGTTGAAAACTAATTAACATACTTAAATATTTTATCACTGTTTGGTTGAATTACAAATTTGTACCTAAATCGGGTTAGTTACTTTTCTCCTTTACAAAATTTGAACTCAATCCAGGGAAAAATCGAAGGCGAAAACTGACCAAGTTCATTTAATGACTACTCGATCGACAAATAAAATAATTACACTATCATAATGCTATAGCGAGAATTCATTAAACTTTTTTACACAGTTCTATCCTTATACTGTGATCACAAAACTTTGTTTAGAATATTCGCCAAAATCTTTTGGTGAATATTTTAATCAAGATCTTTAGACGGGTCTGATACTTGGGTGAATTTCGCGCCCAACTTGGTTAGTTTTGCTCTTGTATCAGACTGGTTGATCGTGGGCGCGCGCGTATGACCTATATTGCTCTTTTTCCGATTTCAGAGGCTAAAAAAGACTTTATTGTTCTTTGTAGCAAGGGTACCCCAAGAATCTCACACATGGTACACGTCTCTAATTTTATAGTCATAATAATCAACCCGTGTTCATCCACTGCTGGACATAGGTCTCTCCCATGGCACGCCACTTACCCTTATATCCGATCGTCCTCATCCAACCATCACCAGCCACTTTACGGATGCCGTAGCTCTACTAATGACTAGCCGGGGGGGTATCCTACACTATGTTTGCCAAGATGCGGTCGCTAATTAACTTCTCGATACCTAAATGTAATGCCAATCGACTAGACAGCGTTGCAAGAACTCCAGGACAACCTATAGGTTTCAACAGAGTTAAATGATTTCGCATAATCCTTAAATGTAAGTTGGAGTGGCTGATTGTATTTTTCGGTTTTTAAATAATTTGCCACATCGTGTGGATTTGATTTACTGTACTGTAACCTCTTCGAAACCCGGACTGTTCCGTGGGCTGAAACTCATCGAGTCTCTATGCCAGGCAATTTGACACGATCCTTGAGAATAGCTTATAGACGGCCTAGGAATAATGTCGGTCTATAGTTTTTAAGAAATTTCTGAAGATCAAGATAAACCACGCTTCTCTTCCACGCCCTTAAAGTCCTCCCAGTAGTAGAGTTGAATATATGCTGCAATTCTTTTGAAACGGAAGCCCTGCCTGGTTTAAAAGGCTCTGTTGTGATATCATGTTCCTATTTTTGAACTGCCACAAAGTTGCCCCAATTTATTATAATGTGCCAAGCAAATGACTCCATTCCATCTGATGATCCAGATACAATGAAGTCATTTGCTTGGCATCACAAAGTCCAAATACGAAGATAGCTAATGCAGGAGAGGGAATACACGCTACACTAGCCACCCTCATCTTGCCCACCTGCAACGTGCTTCTTCGCCTGCTGACACAGAGTTCCATTTTTTGATTTTGCACCAGAGAAATTAGTAAATTGGATAGAACACTTATAGTGACCTAACATTGCTAGGTAATTCGAGTTTGCTAGGTAGTTCTAGTTTGTTGGTCACCTTTATATCGCCAATGATGCATGTCGCACCTCTGTAACTTATCCAAAATGTCGAGTAAGTGAAGTGATGGTGGAGCCATCCCAGAGGTGTGAGAAATATTCTACACAAGACCGTACTTGCGTTTTGTATAGCAAGCATTGTTGCTCAGCTGTGAAGAATCGCCGCACATTGTTTAAGGCCCCGAGTTTTCGTGAAACTGTTTTTAACATGCTTTCCATATCGAGCATGTAAGACTGCTTTGCAACCCCAGTCTTGTGCCCTGAAGAGAATGAAGGGGAAGGAACAGTGAAGTTTTTCTGAGCCCCATTTGGATATGAGGTCGAAAATCTGGTTGAGTTTAGTCACAAGATTCTCCTGTCTTTCTCTGATGTTTGCCCATCCAGATACTGCGTGTCCGAAATATCCCGCAACGTATGTTTCTAAGAGAAATCTTATCATTGATATGCAGAAGAAAGAGTGTCGGAGATGGAACGAAACCCTGGGTGCACCGGCAGTAAGGGGGAATAAATTGGAAATTGCATTCATCTGCAAGGACATGAATTCTTCGCTCATGCAGGAATACAGCCATCCAGATACACACGAATAGGTACAACCGTACGACCGAAGCTCGTAAAGAAGACTTTTGTGCCAGACCCTGTCAAAAGCTTTGACAATGTCGTGTGCTATCTCGACCTACTCAATAAACTTGACCGACTTCTAAATAACTGCATTCGATTCGTTTTTAATTTTAGAAAGTTTGATCATGTCTCTGAATATTGGCTTCGCTTGAAATGGTTGCCTATACGGCAGCGCAGGCACATGAGAATGTTAACTACACTCTATTCTTCGCTTAACAGTCCCAATACCCTAAATTACCTTAAAAATAATTTTGAATTTTTATGCTCCTCCCATGATGCATCCCTTCGTTCTGCCTATAATGGTTTTCTCAAATGTCCCTCTCATAAATCTGATATCGTACATTCTTCTCTCCTTGTTCAGTCGACCTTTCTTTGGAATGCTCTGCTCTCTTGATGTCAGAAAGTCAACCAGTAACTTTGGTTTTAATTACAAATTACGAAAGCTTCACCACACAAATCATTTGGTTACTTAACTATGACTGCGAATTATCCTCATACATTAGGAATATATTATTACTTTATTTTTGTAGACTGCTAGAAAATACTTTTGGCGTTAAGTACACAGATGTAGGTACTGAAAGTATTAATTAATAAATAAATAGCACCATTATTTGTGTTCGATTGACCAGAAACGACGTTCGAGCTTAATATTAACAATCAAAGTGAAGAAGAATCGATTTAATTTAATTATGATTTTTATTTATAATATTTCTGTTTGTCTTTTTTAATCAATAAATTGAAGATGTACGATAATGCATTTCATTCACTCTTTTTTGTATTGATAATGAAATGGATTTCCAAAAAAAGGCATATTCTAACTAACTAGATTTATTCTTCTTAAAACCGGTTCAGATACGGGTGAAAAGTCACTAACTCTATTTACAATTCAATAACAAAAAATGTTGGTACAGGATCTGAGGATGTAAAACTAACTATGTTTGTATTTTTCCATTATCTCAGTAATTTTAAGTGATTCGTTAAAAGTAATAATGTCACCCTAAGCGCATAACTATTTTCTAAGAGATGAAACCATAAAATTCAAATTATCTCATACCAAAACTACGTTATGATTTTTTTTGTTTTAAAAACTTTAAACCTTCATAACTCAAAACATGTTTTGACCGACTTGGTGATTTTTCGCTCTACGGCGACGATATACTATTGTGCTATATAGTATAGCAAATAAGTTATAGCGTATAGTAAACCAATAATATATAGTACAGCTACTCGTAAGTGTGAACGTGTCCATAATAAATGTATGGTGCGCGATATTATTGCTATGCTATGAACTATTTGATTTATTGAATAGCTCAAAAATCTGAAATATCTGTATTGAGTTCTTGACTGATCTATTTTTTGTAGAAACGTCTTTAATTTATCATAATTAATAAATAACGAATGGCGGCGCTAGTAGTAGGTACTGTGGCCCCTTAATAAAGCTTTATTACCGCACGCTTTAATCGCCGTGCACGTGCAGATTTCTTGGGAAACCTCACCTTAAGCGCTGTCTACGCGTTCGCCTGCGCGCGCCCTCAGCGTAGTAAAGGTTAATCGCTAGACTAGTTATGTCATGCGCTGCAACTCGCGCGCCGTAATTGTCTCAGACGCTAATGGCGAACAATTTTCAAATGTTTTTCGAAAGCGCATTGCACAATATGTGAGATTAAACTTTACAGTTATATTTCATTTTAACTCGAACGCTTACTCTCGGCGGCCTTAATTATCTTTTCTGTGAAGCAAACGTTGCTATTCGATTTGAAATAGGAATTTTTTCCCCGATGACTATTTAAAAATGCGTTTTTTTTATTAACAGTAATAATAACTAAGGGTCATTTTCATACCGCATCTTCCTTTATATGTATGTAAGTTATTAGAGGAATTCTGTGCCTTAGTGGTTCGGACGCTTTGATTTCGGTATTTTTTTTTTATCGCAACTAAGTTGACAAACAAGCAAACTGTGACTTAAGATGTAAAGTCACGGTACCCAGTAATTTCAATGCCATAATTCTTACCTTTCAAATCGGAACACAACAATGCAAGCACTGCTGCTTTGCGGTAGAAATAGGTAAGACGGAGGTACGCCATGATGGTTGCTCCGTGTTTCGGAAGGCACGTTAAGCCGTTGGTCCCTTTGCTATTGCAGCAGTTTCTACCCACTAATCCACATTGAGCCAGCGTGGTGGTGCTATCGAAGTTTGGAACGAAAGTCTACAACATGATCATGTTTTCGCAATGGATTTATGAAACGGACCGCTGCATTTTAAAGGCCTTCCAGGTTATTAAGTAATGTTTCAGTAGTGTCCAAGTAACAGTCAGACCAGTCGAGAACAGGGAGCAAAATTGATAGAGCAAGCATAATTATAGTTTGGAATGGCAAAAAATACTGCAGTCGTCTGAGAGACTATTTAGTTCATTATGGGAACGATGGAGATTTTCATATGGAATTTTCGTTTTTCCGAAGCTGCAAGATAGAAGTTCGATAGGTGTAGCCCGGCCTAAAGCATGACGTGCGCCGCGAACGAAAGTTCCGTAATATTTCGCCGTCCGCAGAAAAACATCAATCTTCCTCAAACTGTGCGGCAAGGGGAGCTGGCATCGCTCAGGTATATCGGCCGCGTGCATCCGGCTAATATCCGTCACCTGTCACTACCGTAATAACTTAATATTGCGGGCAACTGCGGTAAACGGGTACAGCTTTTCCTTGGAAACTACGTGTCCTGGGTGTTTTATCGACTCTAACTTCGCTATAATTACAATAAGGGTGTGGAGTGAGAATGAAAAACCGGCCAAGTGTGAGTCGGACTCGCGCACTGAGTGTTCCGAACAAACTTATCTGAGTATAAAAATTCCTATCTATGTACTTTACGATTTTCGGATGTTTTCCTTGACATGTGTCTACGGTGCAACCGTGTATTTTAAATATCATCAATTTTACGGACATTTTCTGTCCATTCAGTGCTTTTACACCCAACCGTGGCGGAAACGTACTCACTATCATATATCCGGCTCGAAGGACCAGGACCATATAATGCTAGGGATATGTTGCTTGTTATAATAATAATAATAATCATTTATTGCCTTTAAAATTGTAAACTTAAACATAACACAGGTAATAATTTAATACTAAAAACTACTTAAAGGCAAAAGGAAGTGGCTCAGCTTGTGCTGACGAGACCGAGATCTCGGTCAGCGCTGTTTTTCAGCCACTTCCTCCTTCCTGAGATCATATGCGGGGTGATACGAGTGAGGGCTTATTAATAGCATGGAAACAACAACAAACAAACAGGCTTAAAATAAAAATACAAACAAAAAAATCATAGGCCTATGCAAAGTAATTTTTCAGAAGAAATATATTCCAGCGGGTATGGTATCAAGTTTTCTGCAGCAAGTTGCCTTTTCAATAAAGCTGATTTATATTTTGCTTTAAAGCTTTGAGCGCAATTTTTTTTCCTCATGGGCGGTGGAAGGTCTTTCCAGATTTTTGCTGCAACAAACTTGAAAAGATGATTATTGATTAACTTTTATGCTAATGATAATATGATAGTGAGTGCATCCGCCGTGGCTGGGTGTAAACGAGCACTGAATATAGACAGAGAAGGCGTATGACGTAAAATTGATGATATTGTTAAAATGCACGGTTACATCGTACAATATGCTACAGTCTTTGCTTCTTGCCAAAATTTCGTGATTCAAGGTCAACGGGAAGGAGCAAGATTTAAGGCGAGGAATTTCCACGTGCAAGCCCATATGTTCCGCACTTCACACCGTTCATTTGTACATGACGTTAGCGCGGACGCGGCCACTGAACAGGCGCCAACATCATGTGCCGCACAGTAAAAATATAACAGTACAACAAGGACGTTTTATATCGTATGCAATATACTTTTTGCTAGGTTACAAATAAGTATTGATTTATAAACTGAGGTAAGTACCTACAGTAATACAACCAATAAAGATATAGCTTTATGACTTCATTGCTATTTTTTATTGTATCTTTACTTGTATGTAAATATGGACACTTTTTAATTGTTACATTACATAGTATTTTTATTTGACAATCAACCACGTGATTTTTTTAATAACTTAAAAAATAACAAAGTTTAAAAAGCTTTTATTTGCTAGTGACGTCATTGTACTCGTCCACCATTATAATACCGATACAAACATATATTTTATAAGAAAGAGACGTAAAGCAATTATCAATAATTAGACTTTTTCAAGATTCATCATAATTAGACGGTTTCTTCACAATTTCAAAGGTTTTAAATGTTTCTATGATGTGTTATTAATAAAATGTAAATTTTATGCATATTTCTTTTGTGCAGTATAGAATGCATCACTAGAATACAAGAAATGCTCGATTAGCTAGAAGTAGTATTTAAAACAAAAGCTAAGAATATGACTGACGCGGCGGCATATATATTATAAAGCTCTGTAAAATTTTTTTGTTTGACTTCGACGGCTATATTGTTTGATTTAGAAATAGTAGATTGTTACACCGAGCGCTAAGTGACTTATTAATGCCCGCGGATGTTTGGTGCACGAGCACTTGCTCGAGGGCACTAATAACCCGAGGGCATTAATAGCTCACTTACGAGGTGTGTAATCTGCTTTTCCTTCAACTTATTAAAAAATAATAAAAAACTGAAGTTGACTGTAGAAAAACTTATTTATTTATGACAAAAAAAAATGCAAATTGTTCTTATTAAGAAACCAAACCTTATCTTGACGGTGGTGACGGAAGTGGAAAATCCACAAAAAAAAAACTCACTGTCATGTACACCACAAAACCCTTATTTCTTGCCGTCAACATGAATGTGCACCAAAAAACACCACTTTCACTGCACAATATTCACTCGAATACAATTTTTAATTTATTAAAATAAAAGCTAATCTTCGCCATTAAAGCCAATTGCCTCTCTTTTTTAAATAAAATTGGCTTTGTAGGGTCCTATCTAACTTGTTTTGCGCATGTGTATTTTTTGTGACATGTTATACAACCACTCAAATCTCTTTGGAAAAATGCCTACATTTTGTATGAATTGTATGAATATGAATTGTAATTTCTTTTTAAATTAGAAAAACAAACAACAGGGTAATTATGTTGAACGGGTCATTAATGAAATTTCATACAATACTACTGCCGTTTTCCAGGGTAGTAATGTATTACTTAGTGTTGCCTTTTCCGATGATTAGAGTAAAATTAATGAGTAGTTTGAAGAAAAATATTTTAATAGATATATGTAGGTATTTTAATACAGTACTGAATAAATAAGTACTATAACTTATTTCGATTTGATTTGTTAACCGACTTTACTGACTTCACGAAGTTATGAGGTAACACATACCTCATAGCTTCGTCATTTTATTAACTGATTTTCAAAATTCTTTTTGTATTCAGAAAAGTATACCCCCGAAGTGGTTCCATGCCATCAAGTCAGGATCTAGTATTAGAATCCCAAGAAAATCGAGAGAATAGGCACGTCCAACGTCTTTCCTGTTTTTTTTTCTGAAGCTATTCAGGTATTTGCGTCTGAAAGACATCATCTCAAGGATTCTTCCACTATGCTGAGCTTACGATGGATCCTTAACTTTAAGGAGTTAGGGAGTTAGACTTTAGATATAAAAGGTACGTATTGACTCTCAGTTAGGTATATTCTTTCAAGTTGACTTAGAGAGCTATTATCAATTTCACGAAAAAAATAAAAATATTTTTTTTACAAAATACCACTTCAACACCACTTCAAAACAAAACTACTTCAAAATAAAAATGTAATGTTGTGTGTTTTATTTTATTGCTACTAAGTTGGCAAACAAGCAAACTGCCCACCTGATAGTAAGTGGTAACAGTCACCTATAATACATGTGGTTCCTGTGCGATTCGTAGTAAAACTGCAAGCCCCACAAGCACCACAGTGTACGTTGCCAACTTGTGACATCAGATGTAAAGTCACGGTACCCAGTAATTTCAGTGCCATATCTTACCCTTCACACCGGAACACAGCAATGCAAGCACTGCTGATTTGCGGCAGAAATAGGTAAGACGGAGGTATTTTTATCCTTGCCTTAGCAAGCATAAAAAACGATAGTATTTTTGTTTTTAATTATATCCCAATTTTTGTGACAGGTATCTCTGGCAGGTATGTCATCCATCATATTATTATTAGATGAATTCGAAACAAGCTCAAACCTGTTTTTGATGTGCTACCATCATCAACGCTGGCCAAGTGCGGGTTGGTCGACTTCACAACCTAAGAATTTCTTTACACGTGTGTGCAGCGGTCGGCGCGCCGGCGCGCTACTTAGTGGTAGATATTTATAACGCTGCATTGCGTGAGTGACAGGGGCGTACATGTACTAAACAAGATTATCAAGAAGAAAGCCACAAATCGCTATGAATATCAAGCAACCGTATTAGTTTCTAAGCAAACTGGTTTTAAAATATTAATTAATATTCTACCACCTTAGGCCTGTAAGAAAACTCGGAAAGTACTACACAGCTAGCGTTCTTTACCATGATGACTTTACATTTGACGACACGGTTAGCGCACAGAGTTCGAGTGATCGCCTACTACGCAACTGGTCGCGGGTTCGATTCCCAAATATTTTTAACCGACTTCAAAAAAGGAGGAGGTTATCAATTCGGTTGTATTTTTTATGTTTGTTACCTCATAACTCCGTAATTTTTAAACCGATGTCCAAAATTATTTTTGTATTCGATAGAGTATAGAGCAAGGGTGGTCTCATGGTCACCAAAGTCAGGATTTGATGATGGGATCCCATAGAAAATCGAGGAAAGCACTAAAAACACACTTCTTTCACTAAAAAGATTTCATTCACTGAAAAGTTAAAAATAAAAAATATTTAACAAAAAATAAAAAACGACTTCAAAAACACTGAAAGCTTAAAAATAATATAAGAATAGGTACAGACAACATCACACTTCTATATTGAAGTCGGTGACAAATTTTAACACTTTCTAGGAGATTATCGTTTGGCGCCGACTTCAATACAGAAGTGTGATGTTGTCTGTACCTATTCTTATATTATTTTTAAGTTTTCAGTGTTTTTGAAGTCGGTTTTTATTTTTTGTAAAATATTTTTTTGTAGTTACGGGACAAATATTATGTATGGAATACAGAAATATGTTCCGGTCTGGGCGTATGTGCATGTGATATGTAATATATTCTATGTTTGTAACTTTGATGACACGGTTAGCGCAAAGGTCGAATGATCGCCTATTGCGCAACGGGTCGCGGGTTCGATTCCCGTACGGGACAAATATTTCGTATGGCCTACAGAATTTTTTTCCGGTCTGGGCGTATGTACATGTGATATTCTATGTTCGTAACTGCACCTACAACACAGGAGAAAATCTTAGTGTGGGGCGACGTTATCAAAAAGAAAAAAACTGCACCTACGACACAGTTGAAAATCCTAGTGTGGGCCGACGTATTTATATAAAAACACTTTCATTACTGAGTGACTGACAGATTACGCACAGCCGTAATGTTGGAAATTCGCCATCTAAGGGGGTAAAACTAAAAAATAATAGTTTGTATGGAACCTCTATGACATTTATGCGGGCGAAGCAGCGGGCAAAAGCAAATATTTTATAAAGTTTCACAAAATTCCGCTGATCAGATATTTTCTTTTAATACAATGAAGTGATCTTTACATAAATCGAACGGAAATTTATGTTAATTATTTTTTACTTTTTTATAATCAACTCACGCTTGACCATAAATGTTACGAAATTTAAAAGATTCCTAAAATACTGTTTTACTGTTCATAATCATATATAATACATAGGCTCGAATAAAACTCTATTATTTAGCTACATGTATAATGTGCTGTTGATTCTACCTTCTAAAGCTTTGATGCAAGGCGTTGTGAATAAAGGGGGTAACATTAAGTATTTAAAGGAATCCAGCAATAAAGTTTTATAGGAAACATTATTTTGAACCTATAAATCGTTGCATATTTACTTGAAGAAATTATCATACTGGTTTATTAACACTGCACTGTGCTATATGGCCGCGGCAATAAAATATAAACATTTGGGAAATAAATATTTACCACTTTTCTTTCAGCATTTTTGTATGCATTTGATTTAACATTTCGTCTTTGACTTCTTTTATTAGCGATTTTTACACATAAAATAACTTATAGAAAAAAAGAACAAAAAACATATTTTTTTACACATAAAATAATTTAGGAAGAAGGATTAAAATAGTTTTCTCCTTTATAATACCTAATCCATTATTTACACTATTCACCATATTACTACACTAATCTATAATAATAATGAAAGTTAACAAAATAAACGCAAACTGCAAAATTAAAATTCGATCGTAAAGAAACACGTAATATATTTTTTTGCGCCCGCGACACGAAGCGACATGACCATACCCTGAGACGACTTGGCGAGTACTGTCTTATATGGAGCGCGATTGCAACCAAGCGAAAATCGTCTATCGTTGGATCTGAGGCTATTTATTTTTTTACGGACATCCTCAACAGACGCTTGTGGCTTGATTTTCTTGTAAACGTCGAGCAACTTTTCGTATCCAATTTGGCGCTTGTATTTGTTTGTATAATATTTGTGCTGGGCATTCCATAGCTCGGGCAATGTTTCTAAAAGGATGATGAAATCTTCTTCAAATTGAGGAAGTGAAGGTGAATTCGCCGGTTCAATCGGCGGCGGCGGGGAGCACGTGTCATCGGCGTCCTGGGAGCGCGTGTCACCGGCGTCCATTTTCTACGAGCGCACAGCGTGTACTGACGCGATCTGTTGCACTCACGTTCAATCTTGATCACGATCAGCGGATCGCAATCTTGATTTCAAAATATCTAGATATTTTGTGATCGGAAGCATCAATCCGTCAATCTACTTCGTGCACGGTCAATCTGGATCGCGATCATTGATTTTGATCGCGGATCGCGATCTAGATTGACTGTCTACGGGCCGCCATAGAATTTTCGTCATTTTCCTAAATATTTTATATGACATCAAAAAATCTGTCTTCACAGTTCACTAGATAATAACGAACTACATGTTTTGGTATAAATTTTATACTGTTATAAGTATATTTCGATTTCAAATCGTGGTTTTAGTTTTTGATTTAGACCTATGTTTGGATTTTTTTTCTATCGAGTGAAATGGAGTAAATCGTGTTTCTGCTTTCACAGTTCACTAGATTATATCTTCAAGTTTAAGGTGTGTGAATTTCAGAATTGTGGGTTCTAATATTATCCAGATCTAGACGTTCTAAGATCGGCAAATTTGGGAAATCCTCGCCTTAAACTAAATTAGTTAGTTCTAACGTTAAAAAAATCCAGCAGATCATCGCTTGGCACTGACTTCAATACTCAAATGTGATAGTGTATGCATTCTTATGAAATTTTATACTTTTTGGTGTTTTTGAAGTCAGTTTTTATTTTTTGTTAAATATTTTTGTTTCAATCCTTTAGGTCAGGGTTTCTTAAAGTGTGGTCCACGGACCCCTTAGGGGTCCGTAGCATGTGTATCAGGGGTCCGCAGTAGGTCAGTCTGTAAACATATTTACTAGGAAAGTGTGTAGTAAACTCGACGTTAACATGACATGCGCCATGCCTTGTCGAAGATTATCCCACAATTTAACGTTCTCATTAGGGCGAAACAGCAGCACCCTTCTCATTAACTTAATAGTAAGTGTAATAAAAGTACCAATATTTTTTTTATTAATATAAATAAGGCTTTTTTCATTTCGAAAATAATTTTGACAGGGTCCGTGGAATTGTTTAAATTGTAAAAGTGGTCCGCGACTGCAAAAAGTTTAAGAAACCTTGCTTTACACTGAAAAAAAAATTTGGTTAACAGTAACTCAATTTTTGGTTATTATTTACCAAAAAATAGTGACTTGCGAACTATATCTTATTAATAACAAAACCGAAATTTGCTACGGTGTGTTGAGATGCTAACAAGCAAAACAATTTAATCATAATTAATTGAACAATTTGACTATTTTTTACCAAACTGTTAAGGAATACCTAAATGTATGTTTTGTAATAGTAAAAAAAATGTTTTGTATCAATTAAACAAACTCATCGTCTGTTGGTAGCTGTAGTGTCCATATATTTCAGGTGTTCAGTTATCTACCTTTAACAAATTTGTTTTTCAATTAATTGCTTTTCAAATGGTTACTGATACAAAAATATTTTGCTTGTTATTAAGGTACTTGGTTTGTTGACTAGTAACAAAACTGTTTGGTAATCTAAAGCAAAACTAGTTTTGTAATTCTTAACCAAAATATTAGTAGGTTTATCACTGTGTGTGTTTGTTGGCCTGTATTTTTCTACTCTTTTTATTTTGTGATAGCTATTTGACAAAAGAGTAGCGCTTTTCTTCAAAAATAGCCTTCATTAAATAAAAGCATAAAAATACAGGCCAATAAACACACACAGTGATAAACCTACTAATATATGTTGGTTAATGATTTCATAATCAAATTTAAGGACAATTTAAAATAAAATTCTATTTCAAATCAAATAATAGTTTTATTTCTTTTCAATTTAAGTACAGTATTAACAGGATTTTGGAGTGTCTACTTCGAAAGTTAGTTATTCAGGTTATGACAGGATTTTAGAGTGTCTACTTCGAAACTATGCAAGTGAAATAAAAAATCAACTGTCCGTAATCGTACACATTCAAAAATAACATTGTCATTGTCATATAAAAGTATTTTTAGTCATCATAAACGTAATTTCACCTAGGTTTCCGATGTCTTCAATAAGAATTGCCCCGGGTTTGTAAAGTGTGCCTTTAACTTCTACCTATGGTACCAAATTTAGAGAATGGTCCACTCAGACATAGCTGCAGCAGGTATAACTTCATCACGCTTTTGTTCTGTATCTCACACTGCTGAATTGTCAAGTATGTACAAGTATATTGTACTGTTGTTGTACTGTTGTGTTATTGTATTGTACTGCCATATCAGTCTTCTTTGTATCATTAAGCTTAACTCATCCTTTAAAAAAATAAAATTGCATTAAATAAAAAAACAGTTTTATTTTATTTCATAAAAGTATATTATACTTACTGCGTTGTATTCTTCAGTAATAAATTTTTAAGCATTGTCAACTGTGTCAACAGTTTGACTCTATGGCCGATTACAGGAACAAGCTCCTTAATGTCATCATTTGTTAAGATCTGAAACGTCTCCAGGTCAATGTTATATTCTGGAACATAAAAATAATACTTAGGTAACATAACATAAGCAGGTAAGTACTATGGCGACCTTTTCGTCGACCGTCGCGTCGTTAATATTTCCTTAAATGATAAGTTGATTTCAATAGTTTTTTGTAGCTACGCCGTAACCCCAGATCTCTACAGTATCTACCTAGGTTCAGTCCAGCACACAATAAAATAAACAGTTTGAACTTGACACTCCGACCGTTTGACCTTTGAATTGAACCCGACTTGAAAATCCTGTCGGGATAGCCACGATCCAGTCAGAAGCCCGAACCGATTGGTAATACTTACCCAACGCATTACCTACCTACATGGTGTTTTGAAAACAAACAGTATTACAGATAGCATACCTTTGAACTTGTGAATGCATTGACACCAACGCCCCACGATTTCAAACCTCCATGACACTTGGCTCCGTCGCTGTAAGTTCTGCGGCCGCTACCGCAAGCACAGACTCGTTCATATTGTGAAATCTTTTTCCAACGAGAAAACTTTTTACATATACCATAAAAGTAAACCGAAAACCCCAGGAAAACACTTTCAACTAACTAACCTAGCGGCGAACGAGCGAACGCAAGACACCGACCGGCCCGACTGGCCGAGCGCGCGTTTGTTCTCTTCCTCGCCTACTACTTAGGCGTTTCGTTTCACGCAACAAACAAACTTTATATAACATTATAATCAAAAACATTGATAAACAGTAACAAAATAGTTATGCTGTAAATTAGGAATTGGTTTTGTTGATGTAGTCAAACAAGTTCACCAAAATATTTTTAGTTAAAAAATACCAATCATTATTTTATTACTTACCAAACAATAATTAACCTAACTAGTTTTGGGTGTTTTACAAAAACAGTTTTGTATATTTTAATTAAAGTTTGTTATCTTTTAACCAAAGTTTGCTTATTTTTTGAGTTACCGAACTAGTTCAGCTGATTCTTTTTTTCAGAGGTGAATTTAATACACGCGTATTTTAATTTGACCCGAGGCTAACATCAGAATAACTTAAAATAAAACATGTTTCGCTCTAAACTGTAAATGTTGTAATGTAGCTATTCCCAAACTCTTAATTTAATAAGTTACACTTTCCACTATTAGATCACTTGAATGAATCACTTGACAGGATACAACTACGCGTATCCTGAGAAAGTTCTCATTATACAAGTTTATTTTTTAATTATCACAAAAAATTTGTGTGCTTGTTTAGACAAGCAAACTGAACAACTTTCACTACGGGACCAACTTTGAAATCTCAAAAAAAATCAGCTGTTCCATACAAATGTTCAACATTCACTGTACCTAGATGTATGGAACAGCTGTTTTTGTTTTGCGATTTCAAAGTTGGTCCCATAGTGAAAGTTGTCCAGTTTGCTTGTCTGAACAAGCACACAATTTTTTTGTGATAATTAAAAAATATCCTTGTATATAAGTATATATTACTAGCTTTTCGCTCGCAGCTTCGCCCGCGTTATCTTCGTTTTTCCCATGAGAATTCCATATTTTCCCGTAAGAAAATTACCCTATGTCCTTCCCCTTGTACCGAACTATCCCTATACCATCCACTTTCATCAAAATCGGTTCAGTAGTTTCGAAGCCTATTCAATACAAACTAACAAACAATCAAATCTTTCCTCTTTATAATATTAGTAAGTATAGAAAAGAACTACTCCGTAATTCCTAACCCACAAGAAACCATCCCTCATCAGATCAATAACACGACTACAAGATTCAAATATTTGAATAATAATCTTATATAATATACCTAATACCTCAGAGAAAAACTTAAAAACGTTGCAAGTACCTATGAAATTTAATGGTTTTCATCGGTTTTCCATCACCAGATTATGACTTGGTAACCATGGGACCACCTCAAAAGTATTATTTTTTGATTACAAAAAGAATCTTGAAAATCGGCCTACAAATGTCGAAGTAATCGGTGAACATATTAAAAATAGATACGAGTCGAACATAGCACTTCTTCCTTTTTTTAAGTCGATAAAAAATTGTCTGCGTTCCAATTACTAGATAGAAAGAAAGAAGAAAGAAAAACATTTATTGACCACAAACACAATAAAATACACGAAAAAACAGATACACATAATGGCCAATTAGGACCCGACCTCAGCATACGGTACATCAGACATTGACATTGACAGGGAAAGACTTAAAATAATATTACAGGTAACTTACTACATTAAATTGGATTTTGAAAGCCTATTAAAGCTATCGGAAAACCAAACTTTGATGGAATAAAACCACTAAACTAAAAGCTTTAATTGCTCAACAAAGTTTGAGACCTGAATCTTAGACGTAAATTTTTGTTGTTCATGACAAATTCAGAAAAGATATGTAAAAATGTAATTGAAAGTTTATTTATTTAAAAGGCGTATCTGCAGTTACAATAAGTATTTAATTTATTTAATACTTTTCAAGCCTTAAAAAAGTCAAAAGTTCTAAATTTTTTACAATATTTGTTATCAAATAACCAATAATTAAGTTTCTATTTTTTTTTCTTTTCTATTTTATAAAGGTAGAGTAACTAAAACACTTTTGAAGAGATTGAAGATTTCTGAGTGACCCGTTTTATTTGCGATCCAGTGTACTTATGTAGTTTTCAGATAAACCAGAGTTAGAGTAAAGCTTTTATCATGAGCAGCATTCTTCCCTTTGTCTCAGACGTTGTACGGTAGCTGACATCAGAATGTCGTGAAAATGTTTGGCGAAAACGCACGAAGGCTTCTCAGCTGAGACTTATTTAATCACGCGCGTTGATTTTATCCAGTTAGTCACAGTTTGGGTCGGGTCCGGAATGCGGAAGTGACGTCAAGACACCCATTTCACCACTCTTCAAACCGATATGTTTATTTTGAGTCATGGATGACCTTGTCTTGATGCTGCGATGACTGTCGATGGCAATGACACTATTTACAACGTTTCAACCAAACCGGAAACGTTTCTGTTCCCATACATTTTGCCAACATCTTGACAGCTGTCAGCTGTCGAATTATATGGGGACGATAAAACGCCCTGTAAACGATCAACCGTGTTTGTGAAACTTGCTTGACAAACTTCACGTTTTCATTAAACACGACGTCAATCCAGATACTTTTCAAACACGTAGCTCGTTTGTCAAACGCGTCAAACACAGCCCTACATGAACAAACAAGTTTGTCAAACACGTACATTTGACAAACATGTTTGATCGTTTACAGGATCCTTAAGGCGCATAGTGGTCCCAATGACCTTGCGTCGATCGTCCTGCACTGATTACATAGGAGTGAGTGAGTGAGAGCGAGGGGAATATTTAAGCAAACCTTTACGCGTAAGATGAATTATTTCAATAAAAAATTAATAAAGGCGAACAAGAAAAATCTAAAAAGACCATCCCCTAGAATATTGTTCACTATATTTATTGAAATCGAAAGTATATGATTTAACCTAATATTTACGAAGCGATTAGGTTTACAGTTTTAAAATCGAGGCATGTTTGGGTCACATTTTAACCAAGTTTTGATCAATTTATCAAAAAATTACGAAGACCATCCTCTAAAGAATGCGTTGAATAATAACATATCTTTTTTAAAGATTTTTTTATTCAATATTTATGAAGAGAATCGGTTTTTTCTGCAGTGCTTTTTTATGATTGACGTTACTATGCGCCTTAACGCTTTGGTTTTGGTTTAAACGTTCGTAAATAGTGCGTTTGCCCCTCTGTTAGTTAATAAGGGATAGCTGGCGCTCTTCAAGGGTTATAAGGATTGTGTGAGCTTATAAAGAATTATGCATCTTCTACACAGACTTTCTAGTTCGTTATTTGCTGTGTCAATTTTATATTTAAACCTCCCATTTTACTGAGGTTGTTCATTATTCTTACGAAGTTCTCTTAAAATTCTTCACAGCCATTAGGCGTTTAAAGCCAATCTTCGAAACAATTGCACAAACGGACAATACGGAACCATTAGCAAAGGCTAATCGTCGTAACGGCCGCATCGATTCGCACAGAAAGCCGTGGACATTCCACAATTTATTGTGTTGTATGTAAAGATTTCACTCGGCCAGCCGGAGATCGAGCCGGGGGCTATTCTAGGGGGACACGACTCTATTATTTCATCTGAATCGGTTCAGCGGTTTTTGATTCCCCACACCAACTTTCACCCCCCTTTTCACCCTCGTAAAGGATTTCTGTGATAAAAAATTATCCTATGTCCTTTCACGGGACTCAAACTATATCTATACCGAAATAACAGACAGACACAGTCGCATTTATGATATAAAATATATTAGTATGGATGCCAAATTCGGTGCACTAAATTCAAACTATTCAGTTTCCTTGTGACCTTCTCTTTATGGCAGTCTACAGAGTGCCTTTACACTAGACTAAATTCAGTCTTCCTCATTTAGTGCGCCGAATTCAGCCAAATGTGAAGCCGCTTCAAGAACCGTAGAACATAATTCTGTGTTCTGTGGCTTTGCCTAGCCAAATTACGGTTGAACGTAACCAATTTTGATTTGATTTGTTTTTGACAGATGATTTTTATTTAATTTAGTATGTACGACATTTTTATGATAGCCAATTTCGGATACCTACAACGCTAAAGAAAAAAATCGAGGACAAATCAAATCATCATTTATTTGTAAAACATAGGTTACATAGTAAGTAGAATGTTATAATAAGTTTATGGGTCTCACTATGTTTGGCCATTATTTGTTGGCGTACAAATTTTATACAAAATTATTCTAACTACATCACATAAACAAGTAAAAAAAAGGTATAGTACAATAAATTAATAATTAATGTCAAGTGCAATATTATATAAATTAAATAATAGGGGGATTAAAACAAAATAATTAATTTTTTAATCTGATATCAATACAGTCTTTTTAGAAGTCTATTCAGTGTATTATTCCTAAATGATAAAATTTAATTAAATAAAATTAAATTTACAAATGGTCAGTTGAGAACTCCGTCAATGTACCTATAGTATGCTTATTAAAAGACATATCATTTTTTTACGGAAAAGAATAATGTTGCTATCTTTTAGGTTTTTTGGTAATTTATTGAAGATTCTAGGAGCCATAAAGTTGTTTTTTGGTAATTTATTAAAGATCCTAAGAGCCATAGAGTAAAAGCTATTTCTTTTTAGTGCGGTTATCTTGATTGGTATAATTAGCAGGTGACCATGACGTCTTCTCTTTCTTAATTGGCTACAAGATATGGTGGGAAAATGGGAGTAGGGAAATAGGTTTCCTATGACAAACATTGTAGCTTCATAAATATTTAGAGAAGACACGGTTAAAATTTTTAAGACTATAAAAAAAAAGTGGACAGAAAGTAGTTTACAAACAACATTTGCATTTCGATATCAAGTTCGATTTCAACGGTGCGCGAATCGCCCTTACTGGTTTTGTAACCAGAGAGCCTCCGTCAAGTTGGTACCTAACGTCGAGAGCAGCGTGTCTAATTTGGACAAACAACTCATTTCGGTGTCAATTTACTAGTTGCAGTCGGTTCTATATATCCAATTAAAATTTAATAATCTATTCAACACAAAATTTTTGCCTATTGACGTCAACCACATTATTTTACCACCTGTTGGGAATTAAGGAGAGCCTTTCGAGAAGAACATGCATCTAAAGATAGGTGCTTTGAGGAACCCCAGGGTTGCCCCATCATAGGTCAAAATGGACATCAAGGTTGGGTGTCAACTATAGCTTTGTGTCAGTCAACTTTCAAATATTCCCACCCAATCGGGATCATTATCATCTTTACTTTAACCCATATACGTTCTACTGCTGAGCTTGGGTCTCACAGACAAGGAGGAATAAGTCTCTTCGTTGGCGAGATGTGTTGGTGTAAAATTGGATTTTCTCTACCGATCACACCGATTAAGGAGGTGAATATAAGGAAAGGACTACATGGACGTATGTGGTCTAGTGGATCGGATGCCCTGCACGCAGCTAGGAGAGGGAGAGTCTTCCTACGCGAAGACATCTGTAGGAAAAACTAACCTCACCAACCCAGACGGTTGGACGGTCTTCCTCCATGCCCACCTTCGCTGTGGCCTGCACGCTTGGGTGGCATCTGATTCGCACGATTATATGTATATAGGTCACCTATCTGCGCGAAGAGTGAAAGTTACGAAGCCATCGATAGGAAAAATGAACATGTCTAAACTAGACGGTTGGACGTTCTGCCTTCATGCCCACCTTAGCTGTGGCCTGCGCGTTTGGGTGTCCTCTGATCGGCACGATTACAACCTACAGGCGTCATAACCCCGTCCGTAGGTGGCCAGCGTGTCCCGGATAAATTTGGATAAATTGATTTATCCAGTCCCTGGATTACCTCGACTATGGTCAACTCGGACATCTAGGTTAGTCTAGTTGAGAGTCGTCATAACATAAAGGGGAATCACTTAACACCTGGTGTATCTGTGATAAAACGCAAACGGAATGGTAGGTTATTCATAAATATGACATTAACGAAGAAATAGGTAAAGTTGGAAATACTAATCCCTGGTCGCGGAAGCAATCCGCTTTGGTCTGCCCCGTCCGTAGCCCCGGCAGCCCCGTGTAATTAGATTGTGCCGCTTGCTCTGATTTTCACGTAACTGTGCTGTTTCTCTCATAACTATCACCTTCACTTCTCTGACATCCCATGACTAATTTTGTGAGGGCGTTAGTTTGAATTCTTTTCCCGAAAAAGTTCTCAAATATTTTTTTTGTATTGATTTATTTATTTTTTTATTTTTCAATTTAAATATGGCTATAAATACAACTTTTTGTAGATGAGCATTCATAACTTTTTACAGAGTAACCCGATTTTGATAATTATTTTTTTATTGGATAGTCGGCCATGAGGTGGTGTACTAGTATAAAAAAAACATCAGTATGTTATTGCAAAGGAAAGCCAACTGGGTTGAACAATGACATGAAATTGAATTTCAGCGTAGTAAATAATTATTTTGCCCGACTGGAAAAGGAGATATACTTCGAAGATAATCCTGTATGAATTTGAAAATCAATTTTCATCTGTGGGCCTAGGAAAATTGGGTATAGTTGATTTTCATTCGCCCATTTTGGTAAGTAGTAATACCGGAAACAAACTGTTAATATGGAAACTTAAAAACAATAAATAAAAACACAAGTAGTTTTCAGTATTTTAGTTGGTACTTACAGTAATTTTCTTGTTTCTTTTTGGGTTTTTTATTGTTAATTTTATTTATTGTGTATTGTGTAGAGAGTTAGCTAGCTAAATCAAGCTCAAAATACTTATAGAGAAAAAAAATAGTTTTGTAATTTGAGCTTATTTAGTTTTCTGTGTCAGATACTTGGATGGATAGATATGTGGATTTTTTCTTCAACTCTATCTTCATAGAACAAAAGAGCAACACTACATCTACCGTAACAATAACTTTAGCATGCGATATGCCTGTATTTTCGAAGGCGTCATCAGGTGGCATCCGAAAAGTTAAGACAATTAGCTCGTGTCACGTGCGCGCTAAGCTCGTTAGCGTTCGGCAAAATTAAATTTGCGTTCGCAAATCAGTTTAGTGGAACGTGTAAACAAACACTGACTGGGTCGCTCAGCAAATCTGGTCTAAACTCACGAGTGGGCTGCGTGACGCCAAATCTTGTTATTTGATAATTGAGTCAACTCGACATGTTTTCGGGAATTTTTGACAGATAATTACGGACAACGGGACAATTTGTTTAAATTTAACAATGACAAAATTTAATCAATTAATCAATATAAGAAAAAAAAATACCGAGCAGGCTGCGAACCTTTTTAGGGTTCCATAACATAAAAGGGAAAACGCTTATAGGATAACTTCAAGTAACAAACAAATAATTTCTTTTCATTTTCATTTTAAGTGAGGAGTTACACGAATAAACTTTAAATTGTGATAAGTAGGTAATTATTAGGCGACTTCGAAAATTGGAGGTTCTGTGTTCGACTGCATATATTTTCTTTTTTGTTTATGTATGTTCATCGATTACTCCGCCATTAGGTACCTATGTGGACCGATTTTAAAAATTATTTTTGTAATCTAAAGAGTATAATCCCAAAGTGGTTCTATTGGTGAAACACTTGAATTTCATTGACACGTCCAACGTGTTTCACATTTTTGCTGAAGACATTCAGGTATTTGCGTCTGGTAGTCATCATATCATGTAAGTAACTGAGCTGATGATGGAAGTTCCCTGGTAGGTTGGGAGTTCAGGAATAATTCTTTTAATACTGTTTAGACAAAAAAGACGTTTTATTTTAAGTTATTGTGGTGTTTGCCTAGTTATAAATTAACCATCACTAAATTATGTAACATTTTTTTTACTAAAGCTTGTGACATCCCAGCAAAAACGGGAAATTCAGAACTGCGGGCGGAAAGCTAGTAAAGGATATAATAGATTATGCAGCATTAAAAAAGGTGTATTCGGAGCCTCTACACCTTGCTTATATTTTTTGTTATACACCAACCTCAAATAACGGCTCGTTGTTTAACAATACGGCGCCGGCGCCGCCGCGTGCGCATAGGTAGTATACGCACGCACGCAGTCATCATCTCATCCGCGGAACGGACTCGCCGCCAAAGGTCATCGTATTGCCGCTACATTTTTAACAAATTGATCGCGCTGACCCACATATTTTATGGTTTTGCTCTAAAAATACATTTTACTTCAGCATTAAACAGTGGAGTCAGCTTTGCTGATGCGCGGCACGTTTGAGATTTCGAATTTGGAATGTTACACCTTTAATTTTATTCATGTATGTATTTTAAAGGCGACCAAAAGTGTTTGTCGAAGCACGCACGTTTAGGGTTCCGTACATTAACGGGTCGTGACGTAATCTTTGCATATAAAAAATTTATTATCTTTATTTTTTGCCATTAGAGTTTACGGATATCAGTATTATGTACCTTTTTGAGTTTTACACTTAAACCTACAGAAGTATTTATCTATATGTTTACAACAACGATTTTCACACTTTAAATGTGTAGCTTTGGGGGATGGGTAACGAGAGAACCAAATCCCATTTACCTGCTTAAAATAGTCTCCTAACTGACTCTACGCACGGATGGTAGGATCGGAAATAGTGAAATGACACTGACCTTCAAAGTATTAAAAAGACTAATGAATAAAAACTATAACTTCCGAGAAACCTGACGATTTCGTCGATTCGACGATTCAAACAATTTTTTGTTTGAATCAGCTCATTTGAGCTGAAAATGTTTTTTGTTTGAATCCTTTATCTTTTGTAGTTTAGGGAAGAAAATTAATTTTAAAAGTGTAGTAAGTACTAAAATATTTTTTTTTCTCTTTTGAAGGTCAGTGTATGACTAATACCACAATCAGTTCAGTTCAGTGCATAAGAATCATCAGATATCTGCACAGAGGTGCACTTGTGATATCTTTGCAATACTGCGCGAACGAAAAGCTACCAAACCGATTGCGATAAAACTTGTGACTCTGGCGAGGGCGAAGATTTACAAAAGTTACTGTTTATTCCACCTACCATGCACCATGTAAAACAGTGAGGGCGCTAAATTACACATTCTTACTACTGTACTTTTTGGCGTTACAGACACTACTGTTACTCAGCGATACTCATTCTTTTTTTATGGGGGCACAAACAGGAAAGGTCTCGCTGGGGCAACGGTCAATGCAACGCACCCCGGTAGTGTTATCTAGTTACCTATTTTATTTCCTCGGTGCGCCCAGAGTTTCTGTGATGGTTTACAATTTTTTTACTCAAGATGGCCGAATCACAAAGGCCCGCGGTCCGCAGGTGGAGTATAGCCGACTCAGATCGAATCCAAATAAACAATTTACTGCTATTGTATAACAATAGTTAAAACTGACATTAGCCGTCCGCCAACGGGCAGCAACCTGACCAAAACTTTCCCTTCTGTCCCGAGACCAATCGATTTATCGGCAATCCGAGCCAGCGCCGGCTGGAGGGATATACTGTTAGCGGCCACCACGATTCGGCTCAGTCTTAGCAATTATGCGATTTGAGAGACTTGGGACTCGAATTTGAATTATTCCAAATTAGCTACAATCGTTGCATCTTCAGTATCACTTGGGTTTGGCAAACAATGTGACAATTTGAAGTTCATAACTCATAAATGATAATGGGATAAATGTAGATATCATTTGATTTCAACAACTGTTTCGAAAGCTCTGAAAGGCATTTCTTGCAGTTTTAAAATTATGTTTAAGGTATATGTTTTCATTTTTGGATATTTTATTACTTTAAAAGTAATATACAAATTGGCGAACTAATAAGAAATATTCAAATCTCCTAATATATAAAAATCTCGCGTCACAGTGTTTGTTATGGAACTCCTCCGAAACGGCTTGACCGATCTTCATGATTTTTTTTTGTGTATGTTCGGTAGGTAATTTTTATACCCCTCTAGGTGATAAGGGTGGCCCTGTTCATACTTTGGACAAATTTTTTATTATTTTTTCTTAAGATTTGGGATCAAAAAATATTTATAAAGCTACATTTTCACCCTTTATTATTTACTAGCTGTGCCCGCGAACTACGTTTCGCCATCAAAATACTTAACACAGTGTTTAGTTTTTTCCTCCATTTTATTCCATAATGATTCAACTTTATTCTGCCTTTCTTGAGCATCGGCCATTTCGAAATTAGGACAATTTTCGTAGGTTCGTAATGCTCTTTTTCTAACAGTCCACAAAATTAAATACATTACATATTACTATAAACACTAAGTATAATTATTGTTTTTAGACATTTAGACATTATTGATATTAATAAATTCTTCTTCAGTAGACACAGTTGCAAGAATAATCTTTATCGTATTCATGTTTCGAATTAAAATAAACAATTGTTAATAAATTAGAACTGTATACGACTAAAGTTTAGATTTTATAATGGGTGTTGGTAACACCAACAAAATATATTTTTTGGATATGACAACTTGGCCAATTTTGACTGGTCGTACAGTAAGCTCCTTGTCAAGCTATACTGTTTGACCTTTGAACCCAAAGACATTATAAGAGATAGACCGACAATACGCGCGGCCTCTAAGAAACCCCCTTCAACCACAACAGCGGTCAGGCGGCCGCTACTCATACTGTATTTGTACTGCATTCGACTGTCGAGCGCGCGTCAAGTTATAAAAATACTTAAACATGCCCAAATAACTTCGTTTTGTAGTGTAAAAAACGAACAGTAATAAAAACTATATCACATTGTAACATTATTTATTTCCGATGAGTCTTAATTATGCTTATTTATTTAGCTATTATCATATCAAAATTGGTTGAAGGGGACTTCATACATTTCGTTTGCATTGTTGGTCTACTCTTATAATGTCTTTGTTTGAACCGTTCTTATGTCGCTCGTAATACTGGCGGTGTTCGTAGAGTTAATGTATAGCATGAATGGGGGGGTTACTGTACAAATACGTTTTCCGTATTCGATATCCGATCACGGAATACAGACACGGAGTTTCGTGAACGTAGCGCAGATGTTCGTTTCTTCTCGAAACGTACGTACAGAACGTGTTCCGTTCGTAAAATAAAAACGAACGTGTGCGGCAGTCAATGAGTATTTTGTATAGATTTGATGCATTCGGATGCCCGCATTCAGAAAACGAATGCAAAAAAACGTAATTATGCGGTTAGCCTTAAAATGTATTGAGACATCCGTTTTTGTAACGTGTACTGTGCGATATAGTGTTGCTGGCATAGTTCGGTTAGCAAACTCGCCGTGATGACTAACATCCAACACACAAACTTGGAGTTATCGTTAGTTAGTTCACGATCGTTGCATTATCACGGTCTCGAAGGACACTAAACACAGGTAACATCTAACATCGAACATCCAATAGGCCCCGAAGCGGTCCTCAAACTTTTTTTGGTGACGTAACCCTTTTGGAAAGCGAAATACTTGACGGAACCCTAAAATAAAACAATAGTTTTTAAAAGTATATTCTTTATTAATAAGCATAATGAAAGTACGACCAGAGAGGGTGTTTTGATTTTTCTAAATTATTGCGGTACCCCTTATAGGGGTAGTGTGGAGCCCTAGGGTTCCGCGGAACACACTTAGAGCATGGCTGCTCTAGGTACCCTTCAGGGCCTACTTTCATTTAATACCCCTATTGCTGGGTTTGAAAAGCAACTGTTATCCGTCTTTATTGAGCGGCGGCCATGTTGAATTTACGTCAATGTTGCTACGTTCATAGTGCTCTACTGATCAAGGCCTTTCATAATGATACCCATATTGCTCGGTTTGAAAACGAACATTTATCCTTTTAGAGCGTCGGCCATGTTGAATTTAGGTAGATTTTCGTAGGTACCTAATGCTCTACTCTTCAAGGCCTTTCATTTGATACCCATATTGCTAGATTTGGAAACTAACTTTTATCCACCTTTTTTGAGTGGCGGCCATGTTGAATTTATGTAAATGTTGCTAGGTTCATAGTGCTCTACTCATCAAGGCCTTTCATTTGAGACCCATATTGCTGGGTTTGGAAACGAACTATTGTCCATTTTTTGAGCAGCGGGCATGTTGAATTTATAGCAATTTTCCTAAGTTCATAATGCTTTACTCTTTTAGGCTTTTCATTTGATACCCATATTGCTAGGTTTGGAAACTAACTTTTATCCACCTTTTTTGAGCGGCGGCCATGTTGAATTTATGTCAATGTTGCTAGGTTCATAGTGCTCTACTCATCAATGCCTTTCATTTGATACCCATATTGCTGGGTTTGGAAACGAACTGTTATCCGTTTTATTTGAGCGGCGGCCATGTTGAATTTAGGGCGATTTTCCTATGTTCATAGTGCTCTACTCATCAAGGCCTTTCATTTGATATGCATATCGCTAGGTTTGGAAACGAACTTTATCGGCAGTCATGTCAAATTAAGTCAACGTGGCTAGGTTCAATGTGTTCTACTCTTTAGGTTCTTCGTTCGATATCCATGTTCCTTGGGTGGATCCAAAAAAATGTGATCCGTCATTTTAGACATTAGGATCAAGAGTCCCGTCCCGTCCCTCTACGCGTAACCTAAGAACATTGCAGTCAGATATTTTTTTAATTATCAATATTAATCTATTACTTTTAATAATGTTAAATGGATGAAAGAGTTTGATTCCTTAGTCCTAATGTAAAAACATATAACACCTTTCAAAATACCTTGAAAAGAGTATCTTCATCTTTCAACATTTCAAATATTTCAAAAATTGTACCGATTTTGTGAAAATTAGTCAAGAATTAAACAAATCTACAAATTTTATGGTCACTCGATAAGTATTATCATAATAAATGCTTTATACATTGGTTGTATGGCTTGATCTTTTTGCCTTACCACCACGGTACGATATAAGAAAAAGACAATTTGGTTGGCGAAATCCAGTTGGGCAAAGCCATTAACAGAACATATTAAATTTTATTTGTACTATGTGAAACACTTCATTCCTGCCTTAATTTTCGAAATCCAATTACTTAAGATCAGGCTGTATGGCGTAGTTCCATTGCCTTTCCTTCGTGGAAGAAAATACCTTCTCTCTGTACTCTACGTGACAGACTTGTCAAAATAATTTCACGTGCGCCATGTTGTTTTTCTATCTAAAGCCAATTCGAAAATTTTATATGGTATTTTTTCACTAAAAATAAAAAGTGAATTTAAACAAACGAAATTATGCCTAAATGTTCTTCCGGAAAATTCTAAGCATTGTGGTGTAAGCCATATCAAATTCTGTCCAGTAGTTTCGGAGATCTTTCCGGACAAACAGACAAACAAACAAACAAACAAACAAACAAACCAACAAACAAACAAACAAACAATTTTTTTTTTAACTATTCTATAGTGTTCTGCTAATGATTTTAAGGCGACCTGTGTATTTTTTTTCTTAATATTTCGCAATTACAGATTTTTGTACCCCTACGATTTTATTATATATATAGAGAAGAGATTATTATTTCATTAATTCGGGGCTATTTGCGTCACTGCGACCTGCTAAGATCTATTGTGACTAGCCTCCAAGTAAGGCTTATTAGGCCTTACATGTGCTCCTTTAGCTGGGCCTGTCCAGGAATGATAAGATATTCCCAGCTTGGATTGTTTTGCTTTGGATTGTTTTGATTTTCACCCTTCTACCAACCCCCTTTTAATAACGATATTAGTATTCTTACTAATAAAACGTAATTCGAAGGCACAGCTTGTAATATTTAAAATTGTTGTAATGCTTTATTGTTAATGTTGGCTATTTTAAAGAGAAGACAAAAACTCGATCTAACGATTATGACCGTTTACGTCGCGGTTTCACAAAGGAGTCAAAATAGGGTACTTCCGGTAGGAAGTAGGTAGCAAAAGGGTGAAAATGTTGGTTTATAAGTATGTTTTGATGCCAAATCCTAAAAAAATGTATAAAAATTCTGGAGAGGACCACCCTAATCACCTAGGGGTATAACTAGCTTATGACGACCAATTTTTCCAATATTTACAAAAATAATTTCAAAAAAATCGGTCAAGCCGTTTCAGAGGAGTTTGAGAATAAACGCTGTGACATGAGATTTTTATTTATAGATAGAACTAGCTGTGCCCGCGAACTACGTTTCGCCTTAATTTATTTTTTCCCAACATCTTCAACAAATATCGTTAATGTACACAGAAATAAATAAAACTTAACAAATTATATACTAAAACCTTCCTCGAGAATCACGCTATCGAGTGGTGAAAACCGCTTGAAAATCGGTGCAGTAGCTTTTAAGTTTATCGCTAACAGACAGACGCGGATAAGGAAGAATGAACGGTATTTTTTTTACATATACGACGGGGAAGCTCTTGGCCTTCATCGCACCTGTTGGTAAGTGACGATAAGGCCGAAGGTGGAAGCGAGCATCACCTGGACTCCTCAACAACTGAGGAACTGGCTATCTCGTCGCCATATTAACATTGTTAATAGCATAAGTTTTCGTAAGACGGTGGTAGCTAGCCAGGTGGGCTCAGAAGCCCTTGCACCAACCAAACCGAGCAGAAAAATTTCTGCCCCCGTGGGGAATTGAACCCCGAACCTTCCGAACAACACCCGGCGGTCTCAACCACCAGACCACAGAGGCGGTTAAAACAGCGTTTTTTGAAAAGTAATAGTGGAACAGACTAAAAGACCCGTTGAAACTATTTCTAATTCTAAGCGTGATTACATAATAGCAACGAGCCTGCTTAGTTCCCGTGCTAATAAATTAGGAGGCGCCTTTGCTCCAGCTGTCAGCGCAGTTTTTGTTGATTTCAATTCTAGTCGAGCGATCCATACATCACTTGCTGTCTCGGTCGTGATTGATGACGCCGAGTTGCAAACCTGCGCCATTATAGCCGATGAAAGTGCATTGTGTACAGTCGAGTCTTTGCCAGACTACTTCTTGACTTTCTAAGTAGTGTTGTCGGTGATCTACCTCTGCCATTTTTTTACAGGTGGAATGTTATTCCTCACTGTAGGTACCTGTCGCTGGATACTCGACAGGTTGGAGGGACACCATATTGTGTGGACATACCCACCAAACGTCCTTCTTCATACAGAATCAGGAACATCCCATTTACCGGATCACCTCTGGACGGTTCTGCTATAGTTACGGACCGGGACGACTTGAGAAAATTTTAACGTTTAGGGTAATCTACCCTAGATTACCCTAAACGTAAAAAAATTCTCAGGCTTAAACATCTTTTTAACCGCCTAAAAAAAAGAAGGAGGTTTTCAATTCGATGCGTATGTTTTTTTATATGTGTTTTTTATTCGATTGTGGGCCGATTTTCGAAATTCTTTTTGTATTCCATAGACTATACTATTGTGGTGTGACCACTGTCACCAAAGTCAGAATCTCATAATGGGATTCTATGAAAATTGAGGGAAACCCTTAAATTTATAGGTACGAGTACGTCCAACGTGTTTCATGTTTCCGAAGCTATTTACGTATTTGCTTGCTATCTGGTAGTCATGAAACGAGTTTATGATGATAGAAGGATCCTTAATTTTTCAAGTTAGAGATTAGTTACTTAAATACAGTAAGCACTAAAAAAATTTAATTCACACAAAAAATAAACGATGATCTCCTAGAAAGAAGCCGGTTTTTATTTTTTTGTAAAACTTTTTTATATTTATGACAACATTTCTTAAAAATGTAATATAAATATCACACAAGTATGTTGAAGACGCAGCTAGGAAACCTGCCGGAAATGGTTTTTTTCATGAATTTATGTATTTCACAATTTATTTCCTTTTTAATTAGACTTCTCGAATTGTCTACCATCAACTTAGTTTATGAATCTTCCGCGATAGTGTGCTAGCTAGGCAATACATTAATTTGTTTGAGTATAGTAGAAAGGTAACTAAAACTAGTCGATCCAAAGTTAATGTTTTACATCGCCTTCTTTAGCTTTACATATCCGATAATCAATGATTACCTATTTATTTCACATAATTATTTTATTTCATGACTTGTGTCGTGTTACTCATGTTTCAGCGAATCTCAATATTCAATCCCATCTTTGAGGCGGGATAATCTATAACGAGCGATACCAAGGAGCTAAGCTGAGTAAACCGTCCATTTGAGTAGCAGTAGCACTCCAGTTCACTATCGGCTATCCTGCTGCCTTCCCGATATCCGACTAAACTGTTCTCCGCAACCCGAAACTAAAGTTCGGGAAAAGCTCGGAAAAACTGCAAGACTTGATTCTTGAACTATTTATAATGTGAATCTTGATTCTTGAACTATTAGACGACACGGTTAGCGCAAAGGTCGAGTGATCGCCTACTGCGCAGCGGGTCGCGGGTTCGATTCCCGTACGGGTCAAATATTTTGTATGGCCTACAGAAATTTGTTCCGGTCTGGGCGTATGTGCATGTGATATTCTATGTTTGTAACTGCACCCACGACACAGGAGAAATTCCTAGTGTTTTAAAAAAAGTACGGAACCCTCGGTGGGTGAGTCCGTCTCGCACTTCTCCGGGTTTTTTTTTATTTCATCCTGCTATATCCTCCTCTTTTCTCCAGATGTTTTGGCTTTTTCACCCGGTAACCCTAGTCCGGAATGAGTGTTTTAAAGGGTTTTAATTTTCAGCAGACATAGTCCTAATTAGCATAAGGACATGTTGTCTTGATCAAAGACCAAGCAGACGATGCTGCAGACAAAAGCTCGTAATCTGATAATTTTTAGTTGAATCGAGCAAACAGTAATACAAACATCACATTATCTACTCAACAACGTGTGCCGTATTACCACTAGCATCTTATAAGTAATCTATTGCACTATGTCACTCACTATAACCGTACTGTTAGGTGTCATCGTAACATTTTCGGTGAGAGTAAAACGCACATGAATCACACGCGCCTCGCAAAAGCGGATGCTCGTAACTCGTAATAGTCCGAAAGTGGATGGTCGTTGGCGCCACCCAAAACAAAGAATGCCAGATCGGCGTGAGATACGTCTTTGCTCGGTATAGAATTTGTCGAATACAAAACTATTATAATAAATAGACAAATGATAGAAGTGTTATCTAAGCAAAATACAGCAACTGTAATTTAATTTCGTGTTACATACTGTCTGTACGGATTATAATGTAATACAGTTAACTTTCAATTACTGAAAATCTATCTTTGCTTTTTATTCTATTTGTTTTCGATAGAGTATACTCCTGAGGTGGTCCCATTGTTAGTAAGTCAGGATCTGGTGAGTGGGATACCAGGAAAATCGAGGAAACCCTAAAATTTCATAAGCAGAGCCAACGTGTTTCAATAATCAAAATCAAAATATTCTTTATTGAAATATGACACGAGAAAGGTCTTTTGAATCGTTTAAATTTTTTACCTATCACCCATTCAGGACATTTTTAAAATAATAAGGAGAATAGGCGCAAGAACCTTATCTGGGGGCACGGCAGTGCCCCCGCCAAGTCGAGCGCGAAGCAAACACTGCCGTACCATCCTTTACTGGAACCATTTCGCCGCATTTTCAGGCCCCTATTTGAGAACCTCTGGATAAGACCAGAATGCAGAAATTTTCGTAATCCAGTAAGCTATAATCACATACTTAAAATCCAAAATTTCAAGTCTGTAGGTCATTTAGTTCCGAAGTTAAGCGAAAGCAAAGTTTCGCATTTATGACACTCACTCATGATCATCAAAATAGAACTAGTACTTTCCATAAACACAGAGAGCTGAAATTTGGTACAGAGATAGGGTTTAATAGCCATATAAACGGGAAACTATAAGAACTAGGATAATCGAAGATCTGGAGTACCTGGTGACCCTGATTAGAAAACACAACCCAAGTAACATTTTAGGTTCTAGAATGGTTTTGAAAAGGTTCTAGAACCTATATATGGATATCTGCTACTAAGTCTTAATAGACTCAATAATGTCATATTAACCTTATAATAACCCCCTGAGTGCAAAAAGGGCCCACGTTTTAGAACCTTTCTGAGAGCTACAGCAAAACCTATAGTTTAAATCACAATACCTTTATTTAAGGTTAATATAACGTTCTATAATGTTGTTGGATGTATCTTTATGATAACTTAAAACCGTTTTTAGGCATGAATTAATGCTTTTCCGAGACTCCCAGGTTTTAAAAAATTTCTGTTTAAGATTTTTTACACAGAAACAAGTGAATTTCAAATCTTTATTTATAATGGCGATTCCTTGTTTCAAAATGGCGAGATAAGGTAAGCGTTGTATTCATAAAAATAATAAGGAGCTTGCTGACGCCAGGAAAAAATAAAAAATACTGCGACTGGCACTTTATTGTAAAACTTCATGATAATAGAGCTGTATAAGAGGTGGGCCCTTCGTAAGTTAAAAATCTGAAGATATTTCAATTTAAAAAAAATATAAAATACGATGGTTGGTGATAAATCGCATTAGAAATTAAACTTCTATCCATATAAAACATGCATTTTAAATATATAGCACACATTACTTAATTTTGCCGTATTTATTTATCAAAATATTGCCGATAGATTTTTTATTTCAATAAAAAATATGGCTGCCGATAGGAAATTACTAGAAAAATTTAAATTAACCTTTTCAGAACTGTAACAGCTAAAAGCTTATTACGTTTGCCAAAATAAGATCTAAAGATTATCTGGCGGAGCTAGTTAAAATTACTAGGCTATTTTTGCAGTTGCTTAAATCTCGCGGAGATATCTGAATTTTTTTGAGGATGTTTCTTAAGCTTTAAAATATACTCGTAGGACTTAAATCATGCCGTAAGCTTATACAATAGCATTACTGGTTTGGGTTTTAACCACATAATCCTAATTTGTTTGTCTAGATAACTTTAATATAGCCTAAAGGTTTCATGTAGGTTTTAGAAATGACTTACAGGTGATTTTAAAATTCCATAACTTTATAGCTGTATATAAGTTAAAAAATTAACCTTTAGATCTCACTTTAGTATTATGCTAGCTTTTCTAGAACTGAATCAGGAGTCTACGACAACTTTAAGATCTTAGGACTAAATGCTCCTAAAACCTAAGTAAAAATAACCTTAATTTAAACTCTTGTCAGCGGTTCATAAGTTGTAATAATAGTCAATTAGTTTTAGGACTTATTAATCTTTCTGAAATACTAAATACGACCAGATAGCAAAACGTTAACCTTTTTATGACTCTTTTAAAACCTTGAGGTAAAGTTTACAACCGAGACCCGAAAAAAATGTTACTTGGGAAGAGCCCAACCAAACTATTAGAGATATCGACATACCGCCTTTACAAAAAATATTCAACTTGGTGGGCCGCTTCATTTGATGTCAAAAATCGAAGGTCTGAAGTATCTGATGAAGAACCCTCAGCTGGTGTCCGCTGTATTAGAGATATGGTAATGCCCCCTTCTACTATTGGTACATAAAAAAATCGACTGTCATTGCAAAAATCCAGCGTAGTGGGAAATAGGCAATACGAAAAACTGTTGCTACTTTACAAGAATCAGAACTGGAAAAAAAGAAAAGAAAGATTTGTAAAATAAGAAAATCTAATAAAATAAATCAATAAGCTCACGTTTCTATAAAAAGAAGTGAAATCCCACCAAAAACATTCTGTAAAAAACTAGCCAAGTCTCGATGGAGCTGCTTGTTTATCTCTAAAAAGTAATGAAATCTAGACAAAGTCGTGCCAAGTCTGAGGTGGCCGTTGAACATTCTTTATACGTTAGTGGGTACAAGTCAACGGCTAAGTCATACAACATTAACTATAATAATAAAGAAATCGCAGTAAGGAACCTTAGACTTGGCACGACTTTGTCTAGATTTCATTACTTTTTTGAGATAAACAAGCAGCTCCATCGAGACTTGGCTAGTTTTTTACAGAATGTTTTTGGTGGGATTAACTTTATCAGAAGTAACAACATTTATCTCTATATATAATAAAATCGTAGGGGTACAAAAATCTGTAATTGCGAAATATTAAGAAAAAAAATACACAGGTCGCCTTAAAATCATTAGCAGAACACGATAGAATAGTTTTTAAAAAAATTGTTTGTTTGTTGGTTTGTTTGTTTGTTTGTTTGTTTGTTTGTTTGTCTGTTTGTCCGGAAAGATCTCCGAAACTACTGGACAGAATTTGATATGGCTTACACCACAATGCTTAGAATTTTCCGGAAGAACATTTAGGCATAATTTCATTTGTTTAAATTCACTTTTTATTTTTAGTGAAAAAATACCATATAAAATTTTCGAATTGGCTTTAGGTAGAAAAACAACATGGCGCACGTGAAATTATTTTGACAAGTCTGTCACATAGTACAGAGAGAAGGTATTTTCTTCCACGAAGGAAAGGCAATGGAACTACGCCATACAGCCTGATCTTAAGTAATTGGATTTCGAAAATTGAAAGGCAGGAATGAAGTGTTTCACATAGTACAAATAAAATGTAATATTTTCTGTTAATGGCTGTGCCCAACTGGATTTCGCCAACCAAATTGTCTTTTTCTTATGTCATACCGTGGTGGTAAGGCAAAAAGATCAAGCCATACAACCAATGTATAAAGCATTTTTTTATGATAATACTTATCGAGTGACCATAAAATTTGTAGATTGGTTTAATTCTTGACTAATTTTCACAAAATCGGTACAATTTTTTTAATATTTGAAATGTTGAAAAATGAAGATACTCTTTTCAAGGTATTTTGAAAGGTGTTATATGTTTTTACATTGGGACTAAGGAATCAAACTCTTTCATCCATTTAAAACTATTAAAAGTAATAGATTAATATTGATAATTAAAAAAAATATCTGACTGCAATGTTCTGGGTTACGCGTATAGGGACGGGACGGGACTCTTGATCCTAATGTCTAAAAGGATCACCTTTTTTTGGATCCACCCAAGGAACATGGATATCGAACAAAGAACCTAAAGAGTAGAACACATTGAACCTAGCCACGTTGACTTAATTTGACATGACTGCCGATAAAGTTCGTTTCCAAACCCAGCGATATGCATATCAAATGAAAGGCCTTGATGAGTAGAGCACTATGAACATAGGAAAATCGCCCTAAATTCAACATGGCCGCCGCTCAAATAAAACGGATAAAAGTTCGTTTCCAAACCCAGCAATATGGGTATCAAATGAAAGGCATTGATGAGTAGAGCACTATGAACCTAGCAACATTGACATAAATTCAACATGGCCGCCGCTCAAAAAAGGTGGATAAAAGTTAGTTTCCAAACCTAGCAATATGGGTATTAAATGAAAGGCATTGATGAGTAGAGCACTATGAACCTAGCAACATTGACATAAATTCAACATGGCCGCCGCTCAAAAAAGGTGGAATAAAGTTAGTTTCCAAACCTAGCAATATGGCTATCAAATGAAAGGCCTTGAAGAGTAGAGCACTATGAACCTAGCAACATTGACATAAATTTAACATGGCCGGCGATCAAAAAAGGTGGATAAAAGTTAGTTTCCAAGCCTAGCAATATGGGTATCAAATGAAAGGCCTTGAAGAGTAGAGCATTAGGTACCTAGGAAAATCGACCTAAATTCATCATGGCCGCCGCTCAAAAAAAAGGATAAAAGTTCGTTTTCAAATCCAGCAATATGGGTGTCAAATGAAAGGCCCTGATGAGTAGAGCACTATGAACCTAGCAACATTGACATAAATTCAACATAGCCGCCGCTCTAAAAAGAAGAATAATAGTTCGTTTCCAAACCTAGCAATATGGGTATCAACTGAAAGGCCTAAAAGAGTAGAGCATTGTGAACTAAGGAAAATTGCCCTAAATTAAACATGACCGCCGCTCAAAAAATGGATAAAAGTTCGTTTTCAAACCCAGCAATAGGGGTATCAAATAAAAGGCTTTGATAAGTAGAGCACTATGAACCTAGCAACATTGACATAAATTCAACATGGCCGCCGCTCAAAAAAGATAGATAAAAGTTCGTTTCCAAACCTAGCAATATGGGTATCAAATGAAAGGCCTTGAAAAGTTGAGCATTAGGAACCTAGCAAAATCGACCTAAATTCAACATGGCCGCCGCTCAAAAAAAAAAGGATAAAAGTCCGTTTCCAAACCTAGCAATATGGGTATCAAATGAAAAGCCTAAAAGGGTAGAGCATTATGAACTTAGGAAAATTGCTATAAATTCAACATGGCCGCCGCTCAAAAAATGGATAATAGTTCGTTTCCAAACCCAGCAATATGGGTCTCAAATGAAAGGCCTTGATGAGTAGAGCACTATGAACCTAGCAACACATAAATAAATTCAACATGGCCGCCGCTCAATAAAGGTGGATAAAAGTTCGTTTTCTAATCTAGCAATATAGGTATCAAATGAAAGGTCTTCAAGAGTAGAGCACTATGGACCTAGCAATATTGACGTAAATTGGACATGGCCACCGCTCAAAAAAGGTGGATAAAAGTTCGTTTCCAAACCTAGCAATATAGGTATTAAATGAAAGGCCTTGAAGAGTAGAGCACTATGAACCTAGGAAAATAGCACAAAATTCAATATGGCCGCTGCTCAAAAAAAACTGATAAAAGTTCGTTTCTAAGCCCAGCAATATGGGTATCAAATGAAAGGCCTTGATCAGTAGAGCACTATGAACGTAGCAACATTGACGTAAATTCAACATGGCCGCCGCTCAAAAAAGACGGATAACAGTTGCTTTTCAAACCCAGCAATAGGGGTATTAAATGAAAGTAGGCCCTGAAGGGTACCTAGAGCAGCCATGCTCTAAGTGTGTTCCGCGGAACCCTAGGGCTCCACAATACCCCTATAAGGGTTCCGCAATAATTTAGAAAAATCAAAACACCCTCTCTGGTCGTACTTTTATTATGCTTATTAATAAAGTATACACCTTTAAAAACTATTGTTTTATTTTAGGGTTCCGTCAAGTATTTCGCTTTCCAAAAGGGTTCCGTCACCAAAAAAGTTTGAGAACCGCTTCGGGGCCTATTGGATGTTCGATGTTAGATGTTACCTGTGTTTAGTGTCCTTCGAGACCGTGATAATGCAACGATCGTGAACTAACTAACGATAACTCCAAGTTTGCGTGTTGGATGTTAGTCATCACGGCGAGTTTGCTAACCGAACTATGCCAGCAACACTATATCGCACAGTACACGTTACAAAAACGGAAGTCTCAATACATTTTAAGGCTAACCGCATAAATACGTTTTTTCGCATTCGTTTTCTGAATGCGGGCATCCGAATGCATCAAATCTATACAAAATACTCATTGACTGCCGCATACGTTCGTTTTTATTACGAACCGGAACACGTTCTGTACGTACGTTTAGGTAGAATGGTAGAAATCCCGAATGAGAAGAAACGAACGTCTGCGCTACGTTCACGAAACTCCGTGTCTGTATTCCGTGATCGGATATCGAATACGGAAAACGTATTTGTACAGTAACTCCCCCCCCCCCTCATTCATGCTATACATTAACTCTACGAAAACCGCCAGTATTACGAGCGACATAAGAACGGTTCAAAGGTCAAACAGTATAGCTTGACAAGGAGCTTACTGTACGACCAGTCAAAATTGGCCAAGTTATCATATCCAAAAAATATATTTTGTTGGTGCTACCAACACCCATTATAAAATCTAAACTTTATTCGTATACAGTTCTAATTTATTAACAATTGTTTATTTTAATTCGAAACATGAATACGATAAAGATTACTCTTGCAACTGTGTAGTTCTTTCTACTGAAGAAGAATTTATTAATATCAATAATGTCTCTAAAACAATAATTATACTTAGTGTTTATAGTAATATGTAATGTATTTAATTTTGTGGACTGTTAGAAAAAGAGCATTACGAACCTACGAAAATTGTCCTAATTTCGAAATGGCCGATGCTCAAGAAAGGCAGAATAAAGTTGAATCATATGGAATAAAATGGAGGAAAAAACTAAGCACTGTGTTCAGTATTTTGATGGCGAAACGTAGTTCGCGGGCACAGCTAGTCTACAATAAATTATGTCGTTACCATACACAGCACAGTACTCGTAGGTAATATTTTTATATAAATAGATAACACAACGATTCTTTACATTATGACGAGTAATGTCCGCAAATTAATACCAGACATTGGTATAATTCAAAAAATAGTCGTTGATATTATAATAGCCTTTGCTAATAATAATCTTTTTACATGTTCTTTAAGCTTATTTAAAGGCAACTTAGTAGCACTTTGTGGAACTTTGCAAAAAGTTATGAACGCATTAACGAGCCTCTAGCTTTTCGAATGCTGTCAAAATTTGCAGGATTTTTAGGTAATTGCGTCTAGTAGTTACTATCTCAAGGATTCTACCGCCATTCCCATTCGAGCTTTTAGGTTACAGATTTTAAGACTGGTGATAAAACCTCGGTTAATTCAACTACTAATCAGTATCATATCATCAGGATTGTCGTAGATCCCTGCTGATCTAATTCTGAATATCTGAAAATAAGGAGCGCGTTTATTTTGGCGAACATAATAATGTCTGTCATTAGTAACAACACAAACAGTGACACAGCCTGGTGTTGTCTCAGCTGGCCTGAGCCTACCTCAGGCTGAGTCATACACACTACACATACGATTGCTCAGTGCTCAATATATAGTCTCCAACACTTCGACAGACGCCGCGCCGGTATTACGAGCGACATTAGAACCAAACATCGTAATACCAGTAATACCGACCAAAGGTCAAACCGTATTCCGATTCCGGGCATTGAGAGAAACGTGCTGACTGACTGATGCGCCCACGAAGCAAAAACAAAGGATGCGCCGTCGGACCGGAACTTGTGTTCCGGACCGGAACAGAAGTAAGATAGAGATACCCATGTAAATGATTTTGGGAGAGAATCTCCTTCGTGTAAATTCCTTACGGTCTTAAGTAGTTTTATTGTGATACGCAAACATGATACGAACTTTCATTCCCTATTTCACCCCTTTGAGGGTGGAATTCTTAAAAGCAAAAACCCTTTCTCAATGGATGTTTGTAAGCATTATAGAAGTAACCTTAGTCAAATTTCATGTTTAGCTTTAAAACTTTAAAAGTTCGGCGATATGAGACGATAACTTAGCATTCCATGGATTCACCGTGCGGGTGCCGGGTCCATCGCGTTGCAGAGAAAAGAGCCAAGAGCAGTGCCTGGGGCTTACGACCCAGGTGCAGGTTTAAGTATGTACTTTACAATGCATCAACAATTCAACATTCACCTTCACCACTCCGGCTCCTCTCTCTCTGCCTAACCAGTGAATCAGTCAGGCAGGACATGTAATTTTAGATTATTGTTGGCATTCTCTTCATTAACTTCATCAATAACCAATATATGTTGTCCCGTGCTCCCATGCTGTACCTCGATACTCGATGTTAGGTATTAACATAAGTTTTGACGTGATGCCTTCTCGGTCTGGTACTAACACTGACAGCATCCTCGCTCGCTAGAGCAGTTGTGATCTCATATACATAAATGCAATTCTAGGTTACACACTGGAGGGAGACTCTGTACCAGGGTCGTCTGCTTAGGTACCTCCGTCTTACCTATTTCTGCCGCAAAGCAGTAGTGCTTGCATTGCTGTGTTCCGGTTTGAAGGGTAAGATATGGCAGTGAAATTACTGGGTACTGTGACTTTACATCTTGTGTCACAAGTTGGCAACATACACTGTGGTTCTTGTGGGGGTTGCAGTTTTGCTGCGAATCTCACAAGACCCACATGTATTATAGGTGACTGTTACCACTTACCATCAGGTGGGCAGTTTGCTTGTTTGCCAACTTTCTGCAATAAAAAAAAAACACTCTTGAATCCCGCAGGAGGTGGCGCGCACAAGGCTCCTGGCGCAGAGGGAGGCTCCCCGCCAGTGGGCCGAGTCGCTCGCCCACCCAGCTGCCGGTCACTGGACGATTGAGGCCGTTCGTCCAGTGTTGGAGGAGTGGGTTGGGCACCGGCAGCGCAGCCTCACCTACCGGATGGTGCAGATGATGACCGGGCACGGCTGCTTCGGCCATTATCTGCACCATGTCGCATGGAGGGAGTAGACGCCGCAGTGTTACCACTGCGGCACTCCCGACGACACGGCCGGACACACCCTATCAGATTGCCCGGCCTGGCGACCCCAGCGCGACGCATTAGCCCTCGCGCTGGGCCTAGGTAGGGATGCGCCCGTCGCGCTGGCCAGCGTCGCACGCGAGATGCTGACCAGCGCGACGGCGTGGGAGGCTGTCGCCTCCTTCTGCGAGGACGTGATCTCGCAGAAGGAGGCAGCGGAGCGGGCGCGAGAGGTTGACCCTCTCGCCGCACCGCTCCGGCGCAGGCGATTGGGTAGGAGGAGGCGCGCGTTCCTGGACGCGCGCCACCAACTCCCCTAAGCAAACTGGGGATGAAATGGCCCGGCCGGCCGACAACCGGTCGGTAGACACTTTTCTACCCCTGGCCTGCCCGTCTGGGGGTCGAATTATGGCACTTGTCGACCCCCCCATAGAGGTAAGACTATCTACTACTATCCAGGGGGCGCACTCGGGGAATGGCTAACCCCGATCCCGAGTGTGTCTCTACGAAGGTAGAAGTTGCTCTGGAGGGTGGTTTAGCCAGGTATGGGGTTTATACCCGAGTCCAATGGCATATTCTTGGGGCGGCTTTGTCAGCTTTCAGCCCCTTGTTGAATCGTAAAGAGATTCCCCCGCCTCAAAAAAAAAAAGAAAAAAAGGGTACACTTGAAAGAAAAACTTATTTAAGATGAATAAACTTTAACCAAAATAAACGTATGTAATTGATCTTCCTATGTTCAAATTAAATTTACGGAAGTAGTTACTAAAGTTAACAGAAGTAGTTGTGCGAAATTGTACAGATAACAATGGAAGAAGGAAAATATAAACAATTTAATTGTACAATGATTAAGTGATATTTTTATGGCCGACCGCGGTGTTATGTGTAGTAATAAAATTCGCACAGTGACAATGAAATCTCGTTGCTTAACGGTTCATGGGAACATTTTAAGATTTGGGTATTAACTAACAGCAAACTGGCAACTGCTTTAGTGAAATTCTTTAAGCTTGGGAGCGTCCGCCGCATTCAAACTGTTGCATAATGGTTTGCTTTGAATAAAATTACACTTTATATGAAACGTGCGAAAAATATAACAAGTATTTATAAGTGGAATAAGCCTTTTTTGATTGAATTAATTATTCAGGGTGTATTGGAGCACCTGAAATAATATTTTAGGTATTAGAATTCAGGAGAAATTGTTGTTAATATTATAAACTAAATAAATATTTTTTTGATCCTACGTGTCGACAGCCCTACATCAGCGAATCTTGTTTCTACATTCAGTGTTTACATTTCTTTTGTGTACTTTACACAAAAGAAATGTAAAACGCACAAAATGAAAACGCACACGACCGACTATCTGTGACCGATTTTTTAACGGTGGTAAATGCCAAACAAAAATCGGCGAATCCCGGCCATCCCGATTATATTATCGGTGAAAAATGGAACGTTCGTAAATACGTTAACGCACACCGACCGATAGTTGGCCGCTTGCACTTGCTTAAGACGTGTCACTGCTTGGCGATGAATGTAGGTACTAAACACCTGTCAAATCTATTAAATCCATGACGTAGGTACACTTCTTTCTATATCCACCGACAAAGCGGAAGACGTGCGTTGAGTCGGTTATAAGAGTCGGCGGAAAAATCGAGACGATTATCGGGCCTACAAAAAACCGATCGTGTGTGTGCCGTAATTCCAAATTTAGCTGGGCTATAGTTGTCGCTTGAAAGTTTTTGCTTTCAGTTTAAAAGTCGGTTAACTCAGAAAGTATAAGGTTTCCAGATCTAAGACAAACACCTAGGGCCAATCTTATACCTTTCTAACCTTAAAATTATTATTTTGGCGTTTAGTTACATCCAGTTAATTAGGGATTGATATACAGATCAAAACAACAATAATAATAATTTATTTATCAACCAATCAAAAGTCTAATAACTACCTTATTTAATCTTACGTCAAAACGTCAAAATACTTGATCCCAAATTGTTCCAATCCTATTCTCAGTCAATTTTATTGTCATTTTGGTTTTTGGTCTGTCACTTTGACCACCTCTGTAGTGTAATGGTTTATATCTGGAGGTGCGCGGTTTGATTCTCTGTGGGGCCAGAAGTTATTCTACTCTTCTTGGTTGGTAGTGGGACTTTTTAGCTTGCCTGGCTAGTTACCACCGTCTTACCTGACTCTTTCGCTATAATAACAAGGTTCATAACATTGTTGTAGCCAGTTCTTCAGTTGTTGAGGAGTCAGGCGAAGTTCGCTCCCATCTTCAGTGTTACCATCACTTACCATCAGAGGAGATAAAGGCCAAGAGTTGTCTGCAAAAAAAGTAAACACATAACGAACAATAAGTAACGTTTTTGTTAATAATAATTAAAGATCTAATTCACAGCTGCAGCCGTGTTTGTAATTAATTGTTCTGTGGTAAATTGGTATGCAAAGTTCTGCGGAAGCGACGCGTTGCGTGCGCACTGCGCAGACGCACCGTATAAGGAAATTGCATGACTGCATTAAACTAAAACATCTACACCAACAGACTGACCAAAGTGGCGAAGTGTGCCAAGTTCTGCTACTCTAGGGAGAACCCTGTGTCCAGAAGAACTCGTATTTGGTTGAAGTGGAGATTATGATTAAACTAGGCTTAATTTGGATTGTGCAATTTTCCGTATGAAACAACTTTTTATAGACCAAAAAGCCATAGCTGTAATTGTAACAAAATATGTTTAGATCTCAGTTCAACCCTTATACATACGTCGTACCGTACTGCTGGGCACTGATCTCTCCCTTGACGAGGAGGAATTAGGCTAATACTGCGCGCTGGCCAAACGGGTTAGGATGTGGTCTCATCTCTCCTTAGGGATGTGAGTGCGGTAAACTTTCTTAGTCGACTGTTACGACATCCACGGGAAGAAGGAAGCGGCGACACATATATTCTATGCGCCATCGCACTGTTTAGATCTGCGCTTGAGAAACTTAGGTACATCAAACTCACTCAATATACTTTTATGCTTATTAATTGATTGTGGATTGATTGATTAAAAAGCTTAAATTTAAAGATCGTAAAGACATTGTGAGTCTCTCCGTTGAGCGAGCAATAGAGATAGCCTGCGTGGAGCTGGAGCAGATTGTTGTATTAAGCGTATACAGGCCTCCTTCAAGATTGTATGATCTTTTTGAAAATACAATGGACGAAGTGTTGAAAAAAGTTTATAAGCCAGGAAAACAAATAATAGTATGTGGTGATTTCAATATTAATTTATTAGAAAGTTCTAATTTATGTACAAGAATTAAAAATTTGTTTCAATCATATAACCTTGAAAATTTATTTTTAGAGCCAACAAGGACTACTCAGCTGTCTGCCACATGTATTGATAATATCGATACCAATATTGTGCCTCTAGAAAAAAATATTTTTAATTATTTAGAATCTGACCACTCTGGGCAATTTGTTACTATACCTTTTAAATGTAAGCATGTGGAGAAAAAGAATATCACTGTTGTACCAAAGACTGCTGGTCGATTGGAACGTTTAAATAATAATCTGGGTATTAAATTAAATTATTTAGACTATGAAGAGAACCCAAATATATTGTATGAATTTTTTTTTACAAATTTTGTTCAGAAGTTAAAAATATATTTGTTCCAAAAACCATTTCAGTTAATGGTACTTTAGCTTTTAGTGAATGGGCTACACCAGGTATTCACAAAAGTAGAATAAAACTTTATGAACTTTATTATGAGCGGACATTTAACGCTAGTGATGAGTTTAAATTGTATGTAAAAGCTTATTCCAAATTATTTAAAAAGTTTGTAAGCTTGCTAAATCTAATTATTAAGTTCAAAAATTCAAAATAGTAGTAATAAAATTAAAACAACATGGAATATTATAAATAATGAAACTGGAAGGTTAAAAAATAATAACGGTGATTTTTGCTTATATATTGAAAATAACAAAAATACAGTAGACACTGAAGTAGCTACAGAATTTGAAAAGTTCTTCACTGACATTCCAGTTTCAGTCACAAAATTGTTGGATTCATCCCCCACTGTTGCTGAATCTATTTTAAAAGATCATGTAAAAACTTGTAGTGATACATTTAAATTTGATCATATTAGTGCAAACGACTTAATAGTACAACATATATTATGAGACCTGGAAGGACTCACATGATGTGCTGGGCGTTTTTTGTGACTTGTCCAAGGCGTTCGATTGCGTTCATGATGAAACATTGATCAAGAAATTACACTACTATGGATTTCACGATACTGTTCTGGGATCTACTCATCTCCTATCTGACTGAGAGGATTCAGAAAGTAGATGTCAATGGGAAGAGATCTCAGGGCTCCTCGGTTAAAATGGGAGTTCCGCAGGGTTCAATTCTTGGTCCTTTTCTATTTTTAACACTAGAGTACACGCGTGGTCTACTACTATAGTAGACCAGGGTGACATTTTAAGTGATAACTTTTGAATTATCCACGCTGGTGCGTTGGAATTTTAGGCTAGCCTCGGCCATTAAATTTGTCAGCGAGCCAGTAAAGCCCGCAAGGTCAGCACGTAAACACGTTCCTGCGATTTCCCACCAAATACGTTGGCCTACCATAGTATTCCGCGCGAGTATTTTGAGTATCCTATATGAGTTTAGCAAATTTAGGTAAGTGCTATTTGTTTCGATTTGCTATTTATTTTGTTCGAGTAACCATGGAGACTTCCTCGACAGTTGAGATGTAGAATAGAAATGCTAACGGGCACAGCTCAAGCCACACAGTATGATGTTACCCTCAAGATGGGACGGGTCGGTCGATGCGCACTTTGCTCAAGAGTCAGAAATCGATCCACAAACAAATGGTGCAAGACATGCAACCAATGGGTTTGCTCTGATCATCAAGCTGTAGTATGCCTTGAATGCTATGAAAAATAAGGGACTGATTGAATATATTTTTCATTTCTGTAAGAATTTTATTCATACGTAACCAAAAAACAAATTGATAGCAATTATAAAATGGTATACCATAGTAGGCCACGCGTGTACTCATGTAAAAAAAAGGGGCGCGTGTACTCTAGTGTTAATATATATTAACGACTTGCCTAATTATGTTCAAGACAGGCATGAGATAGTATTATTTGCAGACGATACTTCACTTTTATTTAAAGTTAAAAGAGGATTACAAATTAATGACGATGTAAATAATTCTATCTCAAGAACAGTTCACTGGTTTAATATGAATAATTTGTCCCTCAATGAAGGGAAAACTAAATGTATAAAATTTGTCTTACCTAATGTTAGAGAGGTTCAGACCACTGTAAATATAAAGGATAAAAATGTGGGCCTTGTGGACACCGTTGTATTTCTTGGTATTACTTTAGATTCTAAGCTTCAGTGGGGCCCACATATTGATAAATTGTCGAAGAGACTTAGTTCTGCAGCCTACGCTGTATGGAAAATACGTCAGCTGACCGATGTTGATACAGCAAGACTTGTATACTTTGCTTATTTTCATAGTGTAATATCGTATGGCTTGTTGCTGTGGGGAAATGCTGCCGACATTCAGACTATTTTTGTGCTGCAGAAGAGGGCTATTCGAGCAATTTATAATCTTAAAATGAGAGACTCTTTGAGAGAAAAATTTAAAGAAATTGGTATAACGCTTTCAATGCTGTAGACCATGACATCCTTTCGGCCATCCTGTGCTCAATTAACATATCACCTCCTGCCATCGCTTGGTTCGACAATTATCTTCGCGGTCGCCAGCAGTGCATCAAACACGATGATCAATGTTCTGACTGGTCTGAACTTACAGCTGGTGTTCCGCAAGGCGGTGTACTATCCCCATTGTTATTCTCTGTTTTTATAAACGAACTCACTAAAACCATCACGTCTCCCTATCACCTGTATGCAGATGATTTGCAAATTTATAGACACTCTGATTTAGCAAATATTGTTTCTACGTTGGAATTAATCAATAACGATCTCTGCAATATCAAAACTTGGGCGAATTCATTTGGACTTCTAGTCAACCCAAGCAAGTCGCAGGCTATGATAATTGGTAGTAACCGGTTATATGGAAAGCTTGACCTTGATGTGCTTCCTAATGTCCTATTTAATGGTGTCCATATTCCTTTTTCTACAAAAGCTAAAGATTTAGGCATAATCATGGACAAAACACTATCGTGGTCAGCTCATATTAATGATTTAAGTCGTCGTATGCATTTTACTTATCATTCCCTCAAGCGGCTACAGTATTTTTTGCCATTCCAAACTAAAGTTATGCTTGCTCAGTCACTTTTGCTCCCTCTTCTCGACTATGCTGATGTCTGTTACTTGGACGCCACTGAAGATTTACTCAATAAACTGGAACGCCTTCAAAATCTAGCGATCCGTTTCATATTTTCATTGCGTAAATATGATCATGTTTCAGACTTTCGTTCCAAACTTCAGTGGCTTCCTATCCGTCAACGCAGAGATATGCACATCCTTAACCTCACATTCAAAATACTTAACTATCCTGAGATCCCTCATTATTTGCGGTCCCGATTTCACCTTCTCCCTCCCGATCCCCGTCCTAAGCGTTCCTGTGTTATACCAAAACCACTTTATATCCCTAAATATCACTCAAAGTTCTTCCACAAATCCTTTACAGTGCATGCTGCTCAACTGTGGAATGCTCTGCCGGTTGATATCCGTAAAAACACTTGCATAGTGTCGTTTAAGAAGCAGCTAAAAGCTCATCTGCTCTCGAATTTGTCATAGTGATATATATATACCTGTGTGTGTGTGTGTGTGTGTTTGTGTATGTTACTTATAATAGTAGTAAGGTAAATTTATAAATGTACACCTCGTCCCGCATCTACTTAATTTTCACTTCCGCTAGGGTTGGCTGGAAGAGATCTCTTCAAGAGATAAGCTCGCCCTTGTACATGTTTGTTGTCAAATATGTTTCTATTTGAAAAATGTGTGTACAATAAAGAATATATATTATGATGACTGTTGCGTCGCAATATATTTACGAGAATCTATACTTACTTACTTACTTTAACTAATTATAAAGCTGAAGAGTTTGTTTGTTTGTTTGCTTGAACGTGCTAATCTCAGGAACTACTGGTCCGATTTGAAAAATTTGTCAGGGTTAGATAGCCCATTAATCGAGGAAGGCTATAGGCTATATATCATCACGCTAAATCCAATAGGAGCGGAGCACCAATGAAGAATGTTTCAAAATCGGGAGTTTTTTTTTCCTATTAAGAGCTTCCGCTGCGTGCGCTGCGTAAACGGTTAAAGTTTCGCAAAAATCATGTATGACAGAATTGTTTCCCTTTAAAAGTTCTAAAAAAAAGTCCGCGACAGCATATATCTATCTTTTAAGGTTAGCTCACTATAACCTTTTTTATACTAACCAAATTTGTTCTAAAATAATGCATTATTTGCGAAGGTGTTTTTATAAACATGATATTAATCTTTATCCAAATAAATACGTTATTTAACACAAATATTTAATTTAAAACAAAATTGCCCTTTACATCATTCGATTTAAATGAATATCTTAGGAGATATCGCAGTTTTAAAATAACATCACAACAAAATAATGATCGAGTACTGCGCGCACAATGTGCAAAGCCGGCGGGCAGTCATGAGGGGGAAGGGCGGTGGCCCCAGTTAGCTATCTACTTCTGCCGGAAGAAAACAAAACTAAAAATATAGTGTACGCAGAAGTACTTTAAAATAACATTAGTTAAGTTTTTTTGAGAATAACCTACAATCTACATGATATAAGATTATAAGACCCAGTACTTATATATGTATATTCTTTATTGTACACAAATTTACATGAAAAGGTTAAACAAAGAAGAAAAATGTACAAGGGTGAGCTTATCTCCATAAGAGATTTCTACCAGCCAACCCTAGCGGGTGTACTAAAACTCTGATTGCGGGAACAAAATAAAATATAAATTGTGCACCAAAACCAAATAAAACATCAAAAATAAATTAATTTTACACATACACACACGCACGCCCATCCACCTACACACGTACACACACACACATACACACTCGCGCGTACACACACACACACTCACACACACACACACACTCGCGCGTACACACACACACTCACACACACACATACTATTAACAGTTAGTTAATAAGTGCTCTTTCAGTTTCTGTTTGAAAATACCAACTTACTCACCTATACAAACGAAGTCGCGGGTTAAAGTTATCGTTAGCCCAAGGTAACTATTCCACGCGGACGAAGTCGCGGGCGGAAGCTAGTAATTTAATAAAACCAAAGTTATGTTTGTGAAATAATATATTATTGTAATGTTGACAATTTAAAAGACGAGACAAAAAATAGACCTTCCGAGTTTCTTGCCTGTTCTTCTCGAGAAGGCTTCTCCCAATTTCCGAACAGGTGTAGAGTCAACTTTTTTTTTTTTTCATTTTACTTGTATTTGCATACATCTTAATTATGGTTGAGATGTATGTACATACAAGGTTTAAATAATACATAGCTTATCTTGATTTGTTGCATTTTTTAAATTAATTTATTGATTAAATAGAGTTTTGTAATTTGTTGACGTCAATAAGTGCCTGTAAAGGTCTATATTGAATAAAGATTTTTGAGTTTGAATTATTTAGGCCGTTATTAACTTTTTAACAAATATGCTACAGATTTAATAGTAGATTATACACCGAGGGGATAATGCACTGTTTTATGTCACGAGCGCGATATTGAATCCTGAACGTAACGAAGGACTCCAGATTTAACTCCCGAGCGCAGTATGCCGGCATCTGTATTCCTGAGTTCATACAAGTCGAATATCTTTAAGGCGAGAATAGGCATCTTCTGGGCTAGCTCGTCCAATCGTAGACTTCCTTGCTTCAAGACTGGATTGTTATCAAGAATAAGCCCATTTTAAGTGAAAAAAAAGCTTTCCAATACCTCTGCCATGCATTCCTAACGTCGTCTTACTGCAACGAACTATAGTTCGCTGTCTTACTGATAAGAAGAGAGCGGAAGACAAGTTTTTTTATTTGTTTTTGGTATCTGTTCAGTCTAATCAAGATGTAGACACAAGGCTTTCAATTCATAGTTTAAAATAACGAACAGCTTATCATAATCGAATCATGTTCATTGATATGATGTCACGGCTGACTGGCATCTAGCGGCGTGTCATCTCGGCTGATGCACGCGATTGCGTTCATTCATTGCGTTTGCGGAGCCAATGACAACCTGCCGGCAGACTATCCAGTCTGGAAATCAAGGAAGCATTACGAAAATTCATAATAATTGTCAAAAATATATCACCTAGTGCTGGAATCTGTTGCATTATATACAGTGGTGGTCACATAATTAAAGATACCCTTGATGTTGACCACATAAAACAAAATAAATGATATTTAGATACCTACCCAAGATAGGTATCAATTCCATTTGAATTGTTATTTTACGTATACTGACGTCGTATTTTTAAATCGAGAACAGCAATAAAGTTGTATTAGCAATAACTTAGTCTTATTTCCTTTTCCAAATGTAACACAAACTTTTTCGATACATTTGCCGCTGGCCAGCTATTTTTTATTTATGGAGGACCCGGCAAATGACCTCCTCCCGCCTGATGTGAAGCGTTGAAAGAGGTCCAAATGAGTTGACAGATAGAGTAGGGACGACATCCACTCTCCTACCTGCCCGCCCCTTGCCGGCCCAAAAGATGCTTTTTCACACCTCTTTTGAAGGAACCTATGTTGTAGGATGGAGGAAACACGTGCGCAGGTAGAAAATTCCAAGTGTGGGATGGACGACAGAAGAAGCAATCTTGGAATTTCTTGTTACCTACAATGTGAAAAGGAGGATACAGTGTACGGATGACTCCGAAGGCCCTTACGCGTGTTTCTGTTAAGGAATGCAGAGGGAGGGATATGGTTAAAGAGCTCCTCAGAGCATTCCCCATGGAACATTCGGTAAAAGGCGCTAAGAGAGGCGATGTCACGACGAAGTTGTAGAGGCTCGAGGGTATTAGTTGCCTCTACATCGCCAATTATGCGAATAGCGCGACGCTGCAATCTGTCCAGAGCATCGAGGAGGTACTGGAGGAAGATCGAGGAGGTAATTAAAAACAGTGTGAATCTCATGTTATAAATTTAAAATAAAAATAAAAGGAGCATTTTTATTTACTGCATTATGCCGCGAATTTTCGTGACACGCAAAAACTAGCTCGGTTTCAACATTGCTTCAAGTTTGATTGTGAAATTTAAACTGAATTAGTTTATGAAAAAATATTTTACAAAAAATAAAAACCGACTTCAAAAACACTTAAAAGTTAAAAATAATATAAGAATAGGTACAGACAACATCACACTTTTATATTGAAGTCGGTGCCAAACGATGATCTCCTAGAAAGTCTTAAAAGGCACCGACTTCAATATAAAAGTGTGATGTTGTCTGTAACTATACTGTATACTGAATTATACAGTATATACTAGTTTATATAGTATGTATACACTAGAGCATTACAGTGGCATAGTTTTGGATAATAATTTATTATTAAATTACTTTTCAGAACAACTGTTTTCTTACATATTGTGATCAGCTAAAATTAGATTAATTATTTTGTTACATGCAAACATTGCAACACATTTTGATTGATTGCCTTGTCTAATAATCGAGTGTTGGGCTGCAATGGGCACAAAAAAAAACAACAGGCCAGATTTGAAGTCACAAGTCCGTTTTATGAAAGAAGTCCCGCGGAAATAAACGGAACTAACTTGTAAAAAGCGATAGAATACTGCCGAATGCCATAGGTTAGATAAGGCTAGCATCAATCCGCCACGCGCGTCTTGACGTATAGCGCTGCTTCATCTTTCGTGAACATTGGTTTTGGTAGTAAATCAATGTTCGTGAAACATGCATTGTTTTATATGCGCGCTACGTCACTTCAGTGATACCAGCTCCCTCAATATTTCCCATAAAAGTAGGTAAAAAATATATTTCGAATTTATTAACTATGTTTTTTTTTTTTTCTACATATAGTAAAAAAAAAGTAAAACAAATTATTGTTTAAAAATATTTATTTTATACCTAAAATTTTATTTCTAATGCCGTCGCACAATTAGAATGCGTTGTTGCCCTGAATGAATGAATGAATGCCGTGCATTTACAAATATACAATGCACATACACAAAAATTCAGACCCGTAACAACTAGTTGTGAATCACACAAATATATTTGCTCCGCGCGGGAAACGAACCCGTGACCCGCGGCGTAGCAGTCGGATGGTTAAATCACAACGCCAAACGTACCTTTTTTAGATTACTTATTTAGAACAAAAACTATCGGTGTTACTACAAAAAGTTTTTAAACACTGTCTTAAGTTAGACACTGCTTAAACATGATGCTATCACTAATTCTTTACGAAAAACTGAAACAGCATCATGTTTAAACAGTGTCTAACTTTAGACAGTGTTTAATTTTTTTTGTTGTAACACCGTAAGATCTTATTAGCTAAGATATTTAACAATGCATTATTAGGTAAAACCTCACCTAAAATCTTAATTATAGCTGAATTGTATGTATAGTAGGCACCTTATCAATCTATACTGTTAGACCTTTGGTCCATTCTTATGTCGCTCGTAATTTTTAGACGTCTCTTTCAAGTATACATTTCGACAAGGGAGGAATGGGATAAAGGGCTGGCACCCCTCAGGGCAACAGCATGATATATCGATCAGCATGGGTAAATTGGCGACTGTTTTTCTAGCTGAAACTTATGCCATTCTTGCCTGTGCGCAGGAGAATCTAGACAGAGGTCGGCTTGAACATCTACATTCTCAGTGACAGTCAAGCGACTCTTAAGGCGCTTCTTTCATATAAGGTGGAATCCAAACTAGTGTATAATACAATTGAAGTGTTAAATAAACTGGGTAAGGTAAACACGGTACGTCTAGTTTGGATACCGGGTCACACGGGTTTCGATGGAAATGAAAAGGCTGACAGTCTGGCAAGGAGGGGATCGGAAACACAATTGGTGGGACCAGAACCATTTCAACAAACCCTCCACCACCCATGGCCCTACTCAACCAATCTTGGTTATACGGGCCGAATCATCGGGAGATCACTAATTCTTTACGAAAAACTGAAACAGCATCATGTTTAAACAGTGTCTAACTTTAGACAGTGTTTAATTTTTTTTGTTGTAACACCGTAAGATCTTATTAGCTAAGATATTTAACAAATGCATTATTAGGTCCTCGTATGTAAACCTCACCTAAAATCTTAATTATAGCTGAATTGTATGTATAGTAGGCACCTTATCAAGCTATACTGTTAGACCTTTGGTCCATTCTTATGTCGCTCGTAATTTTTAGACGTCTCTTTCAAGTATACATTTCGACAAGGGAGGAATGGGATAAAGGGCTGGCACCCCCCCAAGGCAACAGCATGATATATCGATCAGCATGGGTAAATTGGCGACTGTTTTTCTAGCTGAAACTTATGCCATTCTTGCCTGTGCGCAGGAGAATCTAGACAGAGGTCGGCTTGAACATCTACATTCTCAGTGACAGTCAAGCGACTCTTAAGGCGCTTCTTTCATATAAAGTGGAATCCAAACTAGTGTATAATACAATTGAAGTGTTAAATAAACTGGGTAAGGTAAACACGGTACGTCTAGTTTGGATACCGGGTCACACGGGTTTCGATGGAAATGAAAAGGCTGACAGTCTGGCAAGGAGGGGATCGGAAACACAATTGGTAGGACCAGAACCATTTGTCGGAATCACTGCTAAAACAGTCAGCACAAGCCTAAGAGCTCAATCGCTAAGGAGGCACCAGGATGAATGGGCCAACCAAAAAGGGATGAAACACGCCAAGCTCTTCATGGGCATGGACAATTGGCTCAAGTTCGCACTGAGCTCTAGCAGATCCCAGACTCGTTTAATGCTCGGTGCTCTGACCGGACATTTTGGCACTAAGAAAATACTAACTAGGATGAGACTTGCCGATTCCGAAACCTGCAGGGCCCGCATGGAAATGGAAGAAAGCATGGAGCATATACTATGCCACTGCGACGCTCTAGCGGGCAGGAGGTTAAGGCTGACGGGAATTGGTTACCCAAAACCGAAATACTATAGGGCCATGCCACCAAAGGACATCATCAAGCTCATGGGCATGGTGGACTGGACCGCTGGTGGCGATGGCTTAAGGGACTAATAACTAGGGGAAGCACAAAAGATCCACAATGGGTCGAAATGCGAGGGCTCACCGCTTGAGTCACCCCACCCCCTAAGATAAGATAAGATGTCGCTTGTAATAGTGACGGTTTTCATAATGTAAATGTATAGCTTGAATGGGAGCTTACTGTACATACATCCCAACTATAATTGAGATATATGCAAATACAAGTAGGTAAATGAAAAAGTTTACATTACATTACCAACATACCGCACTTATATCGTAATGTACTATTTCAACACACTTGCTTCAAATTTTACCGGTTTTAGATACATAAAGCAGCTCATAAAACACGCTGTATTAAAGCCGAGGCACGCATCACAGAGTCCGACAATGCTGCACTTGCCGGCCGCGCCAGTAATCCATACTAATATTACAAATGCGAAAGTAACTCTGTCTGTCTGTCTGTCGCGCTTTCACGCCAAAACTACTGAACCGATTTAGATGAATAATATGGTATAGACACAGTTTTAATCCCAGGAAAGGACATAGGAAGCTTTTATAGCAGAAATCGCTCCTTAAAGGAGAGAAAAGGCGCGTGGAAGTTTGTATGGAGAATCAATAACCGCTGAACCGATTGAGATGAAATTTGGTATGGAGATAGGTTGACTTGTGAGGAAGGATAAAGAACAGTTTTTATCCCCGAAATCATTCCTTAAGGGTGCAAAAGAGGGGGAATTTGTAACGTGAATCAATAAAAAAGGATTTCCATGCGGACGAAGTCGCGAGCAAAAGCTAGCCTGCTATATTTTTTTTAAAAGCTAGAGGTAATATAAAAGACATCAACAATCTATATGATTTTTCAAACGATTATTTTCATACCATTATTTATTTTTTCCTACAGATTGACAATAATTTGTGTTATTTATTCCAAAAATTCAGTTTATTAAGTACGATATATGTGGCAAAAAAACGTACAAATATATTATGCGTGCGTATATAGTGCGTATATTGGTTATACATACTCGAATCTATTACGCCGTCGCCTTCGGCTCGGGCTGAAATTCCGCCTCGTGAGTTATAACCAACATACCGCACTTCAAAAGTTTCAAACTATTAATGCAAATCAGTACGCCGAGAAATCATGTAGATGATTGCGACTTAAGAATATCGACATAGCTTTTCAATACCATACATATGTTCTTTATCTAGAGAATATTGGACTAGATTTATAATTAAATCTTTCGTTTCTTCCACCATTACAAAAACTTCATTTTTATTTCCAGAGAATAATGGGTGCTTGTAACTATGTGCATGTAAGTTTGTAGAATTAAACGGACCAAAAATATTATTCATTATCATTATGATTTTTTCTGATTCCCCGCTTTTCAAAAAGTCTGACAGATTTAGCTCCTGTCGAAAAAATTTAATTGCAACAGAAACACTAACACAACGTTAAGTTGGCAACCCAGTTTCTTAAACTGGGTTGCCAACTTAACGTTCATTACAGAGTTTCTAAACTGAATATGTTTTTATAAGGCGGTTAGCAAGATGTAAACCAGTCTCTTCTTGTAGTTGGGACAGTTTGTGTTATCCATTTTATTTTCTATTCATGTTGTCGGAGGGTCCACTCCCCACATCAACAATACCTTTGATTAAAACATTTTTTTTTAAAAAAAACGTCCCCACACTAGAATTTTTCTCCTGTGTCGTGGATGCAGTTACAAACATAGAATCTCACATGCACATACGCCCAGACCGGAACAAATTTCTGTAGGCCATACAAAATATTTTTTCCCCTACGGGAATCGAACCCGCGACCCGTTGCGCAGTAGGCGATCACTCGGTCTCTGCGCTAACCATGTCGTCGAATTGCTGCAATCATTGCTGTCTTATTGATATTTCTTCGGCGATCAATGCGCAAATCATATTTTTGCCTAATACATTTCTTTTAACCTTTAACATCTTGAAAGCTCCTTCTGACAAACCCATCAATATTTGAGTACCACTTGGATAATTTCGAATGTGGGAGGCAAGACTCAAATTTTCTTCTGACGTAACTATACGCCTTTGAAGATAAAAAGTGTAATGTCAAGCAAAATTTTCTAAATTTTGAACAAGTAGAGACTCTGTACCAGGGTCGTCTGCTTAGGTACCTCCGTCTTACCTATTTCTGCCGCAAAGCAGTAGTGCTTGCATTGCTGTGTTCCGGTTTGAAGGGTAAGATATGGCAGTGAAATTATTGGGTACTGTGACTTTACGTCTTGTGTCACAAGTTGGCAATGTACACTGTGGTTCTTGTGGGGGTTGCAGTTTTGCTGTGAATCTCACAAGAGCCACATGTATTATAGGTGACTGTTACCACTTACCATCAGGTGGGCAGTTTGCTTGTTTGCCAACTTTCAGCAATAAAAATAAAAAAAGTATCTTTGATCCTTTGAGCCTTTTCTTCATACATGAATAAAGATGTGCAGCAAACACGTGCACATCTTTATTCATGTATGATCTTTATATATTTTAAAATATTATATCTTTTGAAATATTATGCGTGTCGTTGCGACACATCTATCTTTTTTAGCGTTATGATAATTTGTTGTAAAGAAGCTATTTTCTTTTTAAGTCTTAGATTTTTGCGTCTTAAAGATTGGATCTCTAGTGTATGTTTTTTTTGTAATCGCTTTCTCCTTTGTAAATCTTGACGCATTTTCGTTTCCTTCGGGGTATCGAAAATGGAATCAAGATCAGAAAAATCTTCAATTACATTGCTTTCTGTTTGTGTTTTTTGTTCATCTATTTTACTACTAGAAGCTTGTCCAAGTAAAGAACAACTAGTACTGCCCGATGCTTTGCTTGTAATATTGCCATCGCTTTCCATAGAAGATGAAGCATGGTGGTTATCCTTTGTAACATCATAAGATTCCTTTTTATTGGATTTCGATCTTTTCTGAAAATGAGAAATAGCTTCATATATTTTGTATGATAATAGTATTAATTATTAGAGTACAGTATTAAGAAATTCCTCGCTATTACGAACGACATTAGAGCGGTCTCAAAGTCAACATTCTGGCGTGTTGCTGTGTGTACATTCAAATCTGCTTTAAAAAATAATCAAATTGCCGGCAGGTTTAGAAAATCGGTTAGGTTTACCATAAATTGTAATCGAAGCACACAAAGGAAAAAATCGACTAAAGTCCATTTTTATTTCACTCAAAACTATTTTGTCTAACTTTAAAAAAACTTACTGTATCGTCTAAAAGACTCGTTACACAATCGTTTCTTTTTCTTATATCTTCCTCAAAATCGTCACTTTCATCGTCGTCATCTGTTTCACGTGACGCTAAGAACAATGCCTGTAAGTTCAAAAAACATGGCAAAAATTTTTTTTATAAAATAATTATTTCGCATAGCCGCCTTCCACAGTCGTGTGGTGTCTTAAAAATTGTTTTAAGACATCATTGACTATGGTTTTAAATATAATATTTGTACCATCCTATATGACCGCAATACACAAGGAATTACAGATTATTGAAAATAACGAGAGGCCTCTTTGGTACGGAACCCCAAAACAAAATTAGCAAATAATAAAATTACCTTACAAGGGATCGCTTCCTTTTTTAACCTTCGACGCTTTCGGTCTTTGACTAAATCCTTGGCACGGAAATGTTCAGAACAAATAACGGTTGATTTAGCTGGTTGCCAGCAATCCTCTCCGCGACTTTTTCTTATTATGTCTATCCACCTGCTTCTTAAAATCGGATCATTAGGTATTCTGTAAAAATATTATGGATAAAATCAAAAGTTTACTTGACACTGCCACAATTTTCATAATTAATAGGCTAACTAGTTTACCTAATTGTTCCGTATTTATTATTATTATTACTTTTGAATCATGATTAAATCTACCTATATCAAATTAACAAACGATTTCGTGGGAAATGTTCCTTGAGGAAACAGGCAACCCTGTAAATATGACGTCAAAATGGCGCCGTTTTATAACAAAAATACATTATTTGCTTCTTTACTCACCGATGATAGGTAACATTTTTTATTGTTTTCAATCGTCCCTTGTAATTCCTACACACTTTTATAGCGCAAATCGTCATTTTTAAATGCCATAGAACGCGTGTTTACTTTTTACTACACAACGACAGTTCGCGACTAAACGGGCGGGCCGACTGCCGCGTGCCGAGTCGATAATAGAGCCAACAGTTGGCTGATAAATTCCGCCGCGCTGGTCAGCATCTCACGTGGGCCAGCGCGACAAGCGCACCCCTACCTAGGCCCAGCGCGAGGGCTAATGCATCGCGCTGGGGTCGCCAGGCCGGGCACTCCGCGAGAGGGTGTGCCCGGCCGTGTCGTCGGGAGCGCCGCAATGGTGACACTGCGACGTCTGCTCCCTCCGTGCGACATGATGCAGATAATGTCCGAAGCACCCGTGCCCGGTCATCATCTGCACCGTCCGGTAGGTGAGGCTGCCCTGCCGGCGCCCAACCCACTCCTCCAACACGATTATGCAGCCCTACGACTACTTAAGGGCACGGACCTTGAGTCTGTGTTGATATAATTATTTAAAAAATATATATTTATTTTAATTAGGTAGTACTTATTATTTTTGTTTTCTGAAGTGTAAAACTATATACTTAAATATTGAATTGAATGAAGCTCAGAGGGGATTCCCCTAACTTCGCCAGTCCTGCTTTTCATAGAATACTTGAGGCGCCACCAAGCGGGGGCGAGTGGTTCAACTTGCCGACAGACGATATTTGATATTGCATCTTAGTTTTAACGGATGCCAATAGATGGCGGTGTTAACGATATTCGGTCCTACGCATTCGGTCGGATTTTTTTTCCATGCGATGACATTTCTTAACGTAAGGTGTGGTGGGTATTATGACAATGACTTGAATTACGTGATGATTCACACGATTTGCCGCCCCCCTGAACGTGCCGCCCGTGTGCAGTGCACGCTTTATACACTTTTTTATCACCCCGGAAAATTTAAGGGATGCTTCAGGACAGGGTAATAGAATGATTTAAATATTAATAAAAAAATAACTCACCTAGTTATTTAATTTTATAATTATTTTCTAAAATTACCAAAAAAATACTGCACTAGTTTATTGCATTATTTTTAAAGATTTTTAAGCGTCACTTAAATTTTCCGGGATAACCCTCGTGTTGATGAAGTGAAGGACCTGGCCCACCATCCGCGCGAGCCCGAGCTAGTTTAGGTAAATTTCTCTAGTCTCTGTTTGTGTGCGTCGCTCACGCACACAAGCGAACTCGGTCGCGCAATCGGCACCAATCGGTACGGCCGCCTAGCAAAATATCGTAGATGTTAATTTTGAATTTAATAGGTGTTTATTATTTAATGTGTTAGACTATAGTAAATACAGGGATGTGTTTAATCAACTTTTATTTTCACAAGCTTTTATTTTGCTTGCACTGTATGTATAATGTAGATTTGAACACTTCTCGGTTTTCGATTGGGCTGAAATTTTGCACATAATAATATGTATATCGTGACAATGCAATATTATGATAACATGGAGCTGATCTGATGAAGGAACTGGACGGTGGCCACAGGAACTCTGCAATAAAACGACAAAACCCCATCGAGTTTGGACTCGTTTGATTCGTATTGACGAGAACTTTGATCCTATATGGTAGCCAGGGTCTGATGTTGGAGCTGGAAGGTAGCCATAGGAACTCCGCAATAAAACGACACAACCCCATCGAGTTTAGGCTCGTTTGATTCGTATTGACGAGTACTTTGGTCCTATATGGTAACCAGGGTCTGATGCTGGAGTTGGAAGGTGGCCATAGGAACTCCGCAATAAAACGACGCAACCCTATCGAGTTTGGGCTCGTTTGATTCATATTGACGAGTACTTTGGTCCTATATGTTAACCAGGGTCTGATGCTGGAGCTGGGAGGTGGCCATAGGACCTCCGCCATAAAACGACATAACCCTATCGAGTTTGGGCTCGTTTGATTCGTAATGACGAGTACTTTGGTCCTATATGGTAACCAGGGTCTGATGCTGGAGCTGGAAGGTGGCCATAGGACCTCCGCAATAAAACGACATAACCCTATCGAGTTTGGGCTCGTTTGATTCATATTGACGAGTACTTTGGTCCTATATGTTAACCAGGGTCTGATGCTGGAGCTGGGAGGTGGCCATAGGACTTCCGCCATAAAACGACATAACCCTGTCGAGTTTGGGCTCGTTTGATTCGTAATGACGAGCACTTTGGTCCTATATGGTAACCAGGGTCTGATGCTGGAGCTGGAAGGTGGCCATAGGACCTCCGCAATAAAACAACATAACCCTATCGAGTTTGGGCTCGTTTGATTCATATTGACAAGTACTTTGGTCCTATATGTAAACCAGGGTCTGATGCTGGAGCTGGGAGGTGGCCATAGGACCTCCGCCATAAAACGACATAACCCTATCGAGTTTGGGCTCGTTTGATTCGTAATGACGAGTACTTTGGTCCTATATGGTAACCAGGGTCTGATGCTGGAGCTGGAAGGTGGCCATAGGACCTCCGCAATAAAACGACATAACCCTATCGAGTTTGGGCTCGTTTGATTCGTAATGACGAGGACTTTGGTCCTATATGGTAACTAGGGTCTGATGCTGGACCTGGAAGGTGGCCAGAGGAACTCCGCAATAAAACGACACAACCCCATCGAGTTTGGGCTCGTTTGATTCGTATTGACGAGTACTTTGATCTTATATGGTAACCAGGGTGTGATGCTGGAACTGGAAGGTGGCCATAGGAACTCCGCAATAAAACGACACAAGCCCATCGAGTTTTGGGCTCGTTTGTTTCGTAATGACGAGTACTTTGGTCGAGTTTCATAATGGCGGCCATGCGGTTACAAAATGATAAAATATAAAATAATAGTAAAAAGATTGAAAAAAAAACGTCGCCCAACACTAGGATTTTATTTTAAAGCCCTAATAAGACGAAAATAAATTTCAATTTATTACATGATACATCTAATATATAAAATTCTCGTGTCACAGTGTTTGTTACCAAACTCCTCCGAAACGGCTTGACCGATCTTTATGAATTTTTTTGTGTATATTCAGTAGGTCTGAGAATAAGTCGTAAACTATTTTTTATTATGGCGAAACGTAAGTTCGCCGTTATTATGGCGAAACGTAGCTCGCCGGCACAGCTAGTTTTTAATAAAATATAAAAGCTTGTCTCAAGATTTACCTATTTTATAAAAAACAAATATTTTTTTCTTAGAATTACCAATATTTATTTATTTAAGGCTTACCAAGTAAATACATACGGGCAAGGTACTTAAACAGTTTTTTTTATGGAGGGCCTGGCAAAAGACCTCCTCCCGCCTGATGTTAAGCGGTGAAAGAGGCCCAAATGAGTTGACAGATAGAGGAAGAAGGACATCCACTATCCAACCTGCCCGCCCCTTGCCGGCCTTAAAGATGTTTTTCACACCTCTTTTGAAGGAACCCATGTTGTAGGATGGAGGAAACACGTGCGCAGGTAGAGAATTCCAAGTGTGGGATGAACGACAGAAAACTTACCGGAGGGGGACTCTGTATCCAGGTCGTGTGCTTGGGTACCTCCGTCTTACCTATTTCTGCCGCAAAGCAGCAGTGCTTGCATTGCTGTGTTCCGGTTTGAAGGGTAAGATATGGCACTGAAATTACTGGGTACCGTGACTTTACATCTTAAGTCACAAGTTGGCAACGTACACTGTGGCCTTTGTGGGGGTTGCAGTTTTACTGCTAATGTCACAGGAGCCACATGTATTATAGGTGACTGTTACCACTTACCATCAGGTGGGCAGTTTGCTTTTTTGCCAACTTAGTAGCAATAAAAAAAAAGAAGAAGGAATCTTGGAATTTCTTGGTACGGTGTGAAAAGGAGGATACAGTGTAAGGATGACTCCGTAGACCCTTACTCGTTTTTCTGTTAAGGAATGGAGAGGGAGGGATAAGGTTAAAGAGCTCCTCAGAGCATTCCCCGTGGAACATTCGGTAAAAAGCGCCAAGAGAGGCGATGTCACGACGAAGTTGTAGAGGCTCGAGGGTGTTAGTTGCCTCTACATCGCCAATTATTCGAATAGCGCGACGCTGCAATCTGTCCAGAGCATCGAGGAGGTACTGAGCCGGAGTGCGAGCAATATTCCACGCAAGACCTAACCTGAGATTTATACAACAGGCATAGTTGGTCCGGCGCAAAATACCTACGCACCTTGTTCAGGACACCGAGTTTCCGTGAGGCAGGAGTTATAACGGATTCGAGTTTTTCAAAAAAGGGATCATATATGCATTTAAATTTCAGGACTGCACAGCATTGTCATGTGTGTATGACAATGCTGTACAAAACATTATTTATTACAAAAAAATAAATATGTTAAATTGTTTTATTGTTTATCCTAATTCTCGGGACAAGCTTTTATATTTTTATAAGAAAATATATCTTTTAATAAATTAAAGTTTATTTTCCTCTTTTAAGGCATTATAATATAAGCTTGTTTTTAAAAAAACTTTTTTAAAACTAATTGCTCAAATAATACGAAATATTTTAATGACTACCGAGTTCTTTATGGTTAGTTGTATCTACAATTATTTTATATAATATACATATAATAATTTAGTAATAAACAAATATGAAATGAATATTTTCTTGTGCTCAATGCACTTTTTAGTACATTGAAGCCATTCGCTAAATTGTAATAAAAAAATAAATTAAAGTTTACTTTCTTTTTTTAGAGCATTAAAATAAAAGCTTGTTTTAAATAATCTTTTGTGATAGCGGCCATCTTGTTTTAGTTTTTTTCATGGTGTACTTTCATTTGATACCCTATATACAGGCCCATATTGTGGGGATTATACATAAAAATAATCTGTCAATTTGTGACGGCGGCCATCTTGGATTAGATTGTCTTTCAGAATATACTATATTCTACAATTCATTCTACAATTCAAGCTCTTTCATTTGACACCTAAATTGGGGTTTGCGTATGGATATTATCTAGGCTAGGCTCAAAGTATTCATCAAGAAAAATCATATAGGACCAAAGTACTCGTCAATACGAATCAAGCAAGCCCAAACTCGATGGGGTTGCGTCGTTTTATTTCGGAGTTCCTTTGGCCACCTTCCAACTTCAGCATCAGACCCTGGTTACCATATAGGACCAAAGTACTCGTCAGTACGAATCAAACAAGCCCAAACTCGATGGGGTTGTGTCCTTTTATTGCGGAGTTCCTATGGCTACCTTCCAGCTCCAGCATCAGACCCTGGTTACCACATAGGTCCAAAGTACTCGTCAATACGAATCAAACGAGCCCAAACTCGATGAGGTTGCGTTGTTTGATTGCGGAGTTTCAATGGCCACCTTCCAGTTCCAGGATCAGACCCTGGTTACCATATAGGACACCAAAGTACTCGTTAATACGAATCAAACGAGCCCAAACTCGACGGGGTTCTGTCGTTTTATTGCGGGGTTCCTTTGGCTACCTTCCAGCTCCAGCATCAGACCCTGGTTACCACATAGGACCAAAGTACTCTTCAATACGAATCAAACGAGCCCAAACTCGATGGGGTTGCGTTGTTTGATTGCGGAGTTCTTATGGCCACCTTCCAGCTCCAGCATCAGACCCTGGTTACCACATAGGTCCAAAGTACTCGTCAATACGAATCAAACGAGCCCAAACTCGATGGGGTTGTGTCCTTTTATTGCGGAGTTCCTATGACTACCTTCCAGCTCCAGCATCAGACCCTGGTTACCACATAGGTCCAAAGTACTCGTCAATACGAATCAAACGAGCCCAAACTCGATGAGGTTGCGTTGTTTGATTGCGGAGTTTCAATGGCCACCTTCCAGTTCCAGGATCAGACCCTGGTTACCATATAGGACCAAAGTACTCGTTAATACGAATCAAACGAGCCGAAACTCGACGGGGTTCTGTCGTTTTATTGCGGGGTTCCTTTGGCTACCTTCCAGCTCCAGCATCAGACCCTGGTTACCACATAGGACCAAAGTACTCTTCAATACGAATCAAACGAGCCCAAACTCGATGGGGTTGCGTTGTTTGATTGCGGAGTTCTTATGGCCACCTTCCAGCTCCAGCATCAGACCCTGGTTACCACATAGGTCCAAAGTACTCGTCAATACGAATCAAACGAGCCCAAACTCGATGGGGTTGTGTCCTTTTATTGCGGAGTTCCTATGACTACCTTCCAGCTCCAGCATCAGACCCTGGTTACCACATAGGTCCAAAGTACTCGTCAATACGAATCAAACGAGCCCAAACTCGATGGGGTTGCATTGTTTGATTGCGGAGTTCCTATGGCAAACCTTCAGATCCAGCATTAGACCCTGGTTACCATATAGGATCAAAGTTCTCGTCAATACGAATCAAACGAGCTCAAACTCGATGGGGCTATGTCGTTTTATTGCGGAGTTCCTATGGCCACCTTCCAGCTCCAGCATCAGACTCTGGTTACCACATAGGTCCAAAGTACTCGTCAATACGAATCAAACGAGCCCAAACTCGATGGGGTTGCATTGTTTGATTGCGGAGTTCCTATGGCAAACTTCCAGATCCAGCATCAGACCCTGGTTACCATATAGGATCAAAGTTCTCGTCAATACGAATCAAACGAGCTCAAACTCGATGGGGCTATGTCGTTTTATTGCGGAGTTCCTATGGCCACCCTTCAGCTCCAACATCAGATCAGCTCCATGTCGTCATCATTATATATTTATACATATGCATGCAAAATTTCAGCTTAATCGGAAACAGGGAAGTGAGTCAAATTTAGCTCGCAAGATTAGACCCGAACATGCAAAAGATAAATAAAAGCTTGTAAAAAGGTTGAAGGTTTTTCGTACGGCAGCCACAAATAACAAAATTGTTAGTTATCAACTTCTCCGATTACTCCGTAGGACTTCGCGTCGTATACATACACAAATAATTACGCGACCGGGAGCTAGCTCAAAGCGACGTGCTCTCACTTCGAGTCTTGATTGCACACTGAATTTCGACGCGCCCGACCCGAGCCAAGTATTTGTAAGAACATCGATAAATCTATGTTAAAAAATTCAAATAAAAATCAATGTACGATAATTTAAAAAAATACCACGGTGTCAGTGTTTTGCTTACCTTTGTTCTATATATTTGTTAAACTAAAATATAATAGGGTTAATTAATGAAGCTAAAAATCACGAACGGTATGTGGGTGTAACCTAAATTTTAAGTAAAATTGATGCTATTTTTTAACGAAATGGTATGTAAATTTTAAAAATGGTGACGGTGATTGTGTAGACACATAATTTAAGAATTTAAATTTATTTTTTCCCGGTCAGTTAACTGGAACGTTAACGTAAAATATCAAAAACGCCAACGGCCTTTTTGCTATTTTTCGCGCCATGGGCCCTTAAATTTCAACTCGCGTATCAACTATATTGTTAATAAAGCATATCGAATGTTGGGATTTGTTCTGAGAATGTGCAAAGAGTTTAAATATCCCTCAACCTTCATCCTGCTGTATAACTCTTATGTCAGAACGATTCTCGAGTATGGGTCTGTTGTATGGAACCCTCAATATCACTTATATATTAACAACATCGAATCTTTGAACAATAAATTTAAAAGATATTTGGAATATAGATGTCGTCGATCTCAGCTGTCCTTCCCTGTTATTTCGTCTTTGGAGGATCGTCGAGCTGTAAGAGATCAAGTATTCTTATTCAAACTGATCCATAACCTATTAGATTCCCCGTATCTATTGAAAAATATACAGTTCAGGGGGCCTATTACCGATCTCATGGTTTTGCAAATTATATCATATGACATCATAGTGCAAAACGAAAAATACGATTTCCGGTCAGATTTTTGATCATTTGTTCATTATTTAATGATGACATCATTGAAATTATGCTATAGTGATGATATCATTGGAGATTGGTAATACGAAATGCAGCATTTCATGACTTCTTTTCCTCAAATTTATACCATGTCATACGATGAAAGATCCATAATTGGCCTGCAGATGTCCTCGCTTAAGCGCTCGCTGTAAAGATGTGTTCTTACTTCTTTGTACCCGCCACCAGAACCAAGTATGCCAAAAATGTGTTTTTATTTCGTGCCTGTCAGTCGCACAATAAAAGGTTTTTGGAAATTGATATTTTAGACTTTCATATAAGTGTAAATAAATTTAGGAATCTAGTTAAAAATCATCCTTAGTTTATTGTTATTGCATTGATTTTTATTTTGTGTTAATGGAATTTAATTGTTTGTTTAGTGGTATTATTTTCATTTGTTTTGTCGTCTCCTTGTTTTTAATGCTTAATGTTAAACGCTGCTCAGAACTGAATGTGTAGTTGTCTGTGGACACTTCATTGGTTTATGTACTGTAATGATGTTTAAATCTATGTTTGTAATAATAACTGTTTGTGTCCCTAATAAAGATAAATAAATAAACCCTGTATTAGTTGATCAAATACTATATTTCCAAAAAAAAAAAGTAGGCGAAACTACTATATTTTCTAATTATCTATTTCAAATTGAGTCAGAAGAGAATAGAGTCAGACAGAATTGCATAATGTTTTAAAGATGATTATTTGATTTCTTCTTCTAATACCAGCAACTTCTGCATTTCCTGAAAAATATTTTGTGAGATGAGCATATACGGGTCAATTTAAATTAAGTATAATTATTAGAAATGATGGTATTTTAAAATTTGAATACGGAATATTGGAATGTAATGATTTTATGAAATACGTTTCGATTTTGATCATACTATATTTGTTTACATTTTTTGCCATCTAAGTACTATATTTTATAAAAACAATACTACATATATTAATAAAAAAAAGATGGCAGCCCTACCACAAGAGTCGCTGGCTCACGCAGACAAGATGCGTAGCGATCGAGTGCGCGTTACATTGCGTAGTACCACAGTTTTACAATGCACCGTGTAGTACTTACTTTGCAGTTGTTTTTAGGGTTCCGTAGCCAAATGGCAACAAACGGAACCCTTATAGATTCGTCTGTCTGTCTGTCTTTCCGTCCGTATGTCACAGCCACTTTTCTCCGAAACTATAAGAACTACACTGTTGAAACTTGGTAAGTAGATGTATTCTGTGAACCGCATTAAGATTTTCACACAAAAATAGAAAAAAGCAATAAATATTGGGGGTTACATAGAACTGAAACTCAAATTTTTTTTTCATCAAACCCTTACGTGCCTATCTATGGATAGGTCTTCGAAAAACATATTGAGGTTTCTAATATCATTTTTTTCTAAACTGAATAGTTTGCGCGAGAGACACGTCCAAAGTGGTAAAATGTGTGTGGGGACACCCCCCCCCCCCCCCCCATTCTCTTATTTTAGAAGTTACAGGGGGGGAGGGGTCCCCCTACTGTAACTTCGAAAATAAGAGAATGATAAAACTAAAAAAAATATATGATGTAGGTACATTACCATGCAAACTTCCACCGAAGATTGGTTTGAACGAGATCTAGTAAGTAGTTTTTTTAATACGTCATAAATCCTACGGAACCCTTCATGGGCGAGACCGACTCGCGCTTGGTCGGTTTTTTAAAATCTAAAAATAAATTTCGTTTCCCATCAATTTTTTTATATAACTTAATTTTAATGGTCTGAATGCGTAGACGCGAGCTTCGTTATGGGTCTTCTTACACCCTATAGCTACTTATATTTTCAATGGTTTCTTCCCATTTTCTTGCCCTTCTTTGTTCGCTTGAAATATTTTGTAATCCACGCCTACAGTATTGTTGGTGGCAATGATTGTTAAATGCGTCTGGTGTAGTGAAATACCTAGTAGGTTAACAGAATTTAACAAGTGGCGCTAATATAATTATCAGTTCGAGTTAGGTATGATTATTTTTATATAAATTCAGACTAAATATTAATGATGAAACTAAATAAAATAACGCATAAAACTCGATTAAACAAGAAATATTTTATTTAAACATCTCTATTTAATATAAGTCACCTTTATTAAGTAACATTAAACATAACGCAAAAATAACAATTAGCCAAATTACATGTCGAAAAGATTTAAGAATCAATTATTTATTTAATGACTATAAGGATGCATAATTATGTAAGGTACTTGTTCATCTTGAGATTCCTGCTGGCACTTAACTAAACTGGATCAAATAAGAAGCATCCTTTATAGCTGACGGGTATGACTGCGGCCATTAATGTTTTGGATTCAGGAAAAGTGGGTATCTAGTACCTACCTACCCACTTTTCCTGTTGATATTGATATCAAAGCATCAATCAATACCAAGTCAAAATTGTGATTTCTGAATAAGAGGTGTAAATTGCGAATTAATTGTAATGTCTTTCTTTATAGTAATATGGTCTAGGTGGTCAAGTAACAAGAACAACAAACATTATTCCATTAAGTTCCCGAAAACAATAGTGTCGTGTCGTAGCCTTCATGGCAAGGCAATGTTGCAGACATGTAATTCTGCCCAAATAATACTTTAGGTGAAATATTAATTAATACGCTTGTTGCCCGTAACTTTCTTTGTGGTGAGGCGATGGGTGGTCGTAAAATATAGAACTACTTCTAGTGAACCAAAAAAAGTTTGCAGATTGAGAAAGTTATTGATTTTTTGCAAGTTTTGTGACAAAAAACACATCCTGTGCGCTTGAAGCGATAAAACATAAGCTCTGCTAATCTTAATGTTGTTGTCTTGTCTTGAAAGTGTTTCAATAAAACTGCTTTTGTCACTTTTATACGCATTTCCTGGTGAAATTTATTTGTACTATAATTTCTTGATAAGTCAAATGACAACTGTTAGGTATAAGCAGTTAATACCTAACCGGTTAATCAACAATTGTTTCAAAGAGCGATGCTATTGAAGTGTATTGGCACGCCATAAATACGTTGACGCTAGCAGAATAATGCCCCTGGAGTCGGCAGGAATGAAGGTATGCATCTCTCGCTGGAGGATGAGAATGAGATCACAGAAACACAGCAGAGTGCCCTCCTGTGCACCTCCCTGTCAGGAAAGAAAATATAAAGAAAAAAACCCGCCAAGTGCTTGTCGGGCCACGCGCAGTGTAGTAGGGTTCCGTAGTTGCAAATACCAACTTTGAGTTCACACTCACACCTCACATCGCAACATTTTGCTATTAAATTAGGCATTATTATTATTATTAAAGCTGCAATGATTTTATATTTCCTTAACTTCACGTGGTTCGTAAATTTATATTCAGTACATTTTTCAATAAAATTTTACTTTTCCGAGTACATTTTATAAGTCTTCTATAACTGTTTTAGTTTGTACTTAGTACTCAACTCTGATAGTCTTCCTTCGTTATATATACTACTGTTGTAATTTTTTTCACGTGTCCATAACCGTTTAGTAGATAGGACACTTACCTCTAACAAAACTTTAAAACCAAATATTACAGAAACGGATCCCTAAATCGAAGAATGGTGTTTTGAACCTTACATTATTTTTTAAAGACCTATTCAACTTAATTTAATTTTTTTTAGGGTAGCTTTCATACAATAGGGGTTGAAAGTTTCTATAGTAAATATTTAAAATCTGCTCCAATTTCTATGAAATTTATTATACGGGCATAAATAAGCCCTGCTACACAATTATTACGGTAAAATATAAAATTCCCACGAGAAAGCAATAATAACGCGGGCAAAGCCGCGAGCGGAAAGCTAGTAAATATATATATGAAACATCCCTTTATTCATATACTCTATATTGGTCTGGCGTTGGTGGTCCATGGCTAGACAGATATTTGTCAAGTAGTCCCTTATCACTAAAAGGTTAACCACTGCCCTAGTTGAATGCCTTGTGTAATCGCAATATATGCGAAAAGAAAAGGCCATATCTTATGATTGTGTTGACTTTTAGTAGTTTGATTTTTTCACACAATTTTTTTCAGAAGAGACCGAAGGCTCGAGTATTTATATTTTTTTTCAATTTGATATCTCTACGCTTTCCTGAAAAAAGAGTCTTGACAAACCGACGGCAACGAGTGATCCTATAAGGGTTTCGTTTTTCCTTTTGGGGCACGGAACTCTATTAAAAGATCTCGAGTTCGGTCACAAGCATTACGGAGTTATAGGTACTTCTCATGTATATGTATAAGTAATAGTATATGGTATATGTATAGGCTGGGTCATAAAATAGATATATGAAAACAGTAATTTCAATGATGATTAAGTCAATAAAGAAAAAAAATTCGTCTCGGGCGGGAGTTGAACCCGCGTCTCCGACATACCGTGGCCTCCGAGCTCTCACGAGCCCCGACGAAATTCTTAGCTGTATTAACCTTCTTTATTATTTATTTATTTATTTATTTACAGTGTAAACTTACAGCTAGATCTAGCCAACACGCTTACAATGTTACTCACTTAATTAAGTTACTTAAAATTATGAAAACACACAAATATATAATTACAAACAACATATAAACTAACTTAAGCAATAATACAATTACACATAACAAATAAACCTCACAAATTTTCTGACTAATGACCCAAGAGTGTCAACAAATATATCGGCATCCGGGACCTCAACAAGGAAATTGTTGAGAAGGCGGAGAGCTCGAGCAGTAGGGCTATTACTAGCATGTTGTGTACGTAAGGCACCCGGAAACGCAAACAATAAGTGTCGCCTGCGACCAGATCCCCGCATATAATTATTAGGTACGTACAATCCTATTCGCCCAACAGTAACAGGGTCATCTATACAGTTTCGCAATATTAAGCAATATTGGACGAATAATTGTACTTTTCGTCTAAGCTGCAAAGTATCCAGGCTCACCATTCCGGCTACGAACAAAGATGGATACAAAAATGGGTAGCGGCCATGCATCTTTTTGTATAAAAAGCGTGCAAACTTTTTATTAATTTTTTCTATTATTAGTGTATGCTTTGCTGTGCTTGGATCCCAGACTATTGAGCAATACTCCAACTTGCTGCGAACGTAAGCGCTATATAGTAATATAGCTATTCTGGGGTCACGAAACTGTGAGGCTGTGCGCATAATAAAACCCAAGGTTTTGCTGGCTTGTTTTACTATATCAACAATGTGACTAGTGAAGGTTAATTTCTGGTCAAGCTTTATCCCAAGATCACGAACTTCTGCTACTCTACTGAGGGATACTCCTGCCATATTGTAGTCAGACAGGATTGGTTGACGCGACCGAGAGAATGTTATAACATTACACTTAGAAGAGTTTAATGACATTCTGTTTACAGATGTCCATCTTACAACTGCGTCTATATCCTTTTGCAACAGTACACCGTCATTGAGATCTGCCACAGGGAAAAACAGTTTTAAATCATCCGCAAACAACAAACACTTCGCTGAAGATACAACTTCAGGAAGGTCATTTATCATTATGGAAAAGAGAGTTGGTCCCAATGTGCTCCCCTGACTCACACCAGAGCGTGTATAGTACTCTGTGGATTGGCAGCCAAATAGTTGGACATATTGCTTTCGATCCCTAAGATAATGGGCAAAAAAGGATAATAATTTCGGCGCGAAACCTATAGAAGAAAGCTTACGCAATAAGATGTCATTGTCCACCAGATCGAACGCCCTCTTTAGGTCGAAGTATGCGACATCAACCTGTCGCCCCTTGTCCATTTCAAATGCGATATCATCCACCATACACACCAGGTTAGTTGACGTGGACCTACCTCTCCGAAAACCATGTTGGGCGTCTGACAATCTCGAACTGACTTGGGGGATAATTAATTGATTCAGTACTCTTTCAAATAACTTACCGAAATTAGACATCACAGCTATTGGTCGGAAACATGTAAAATCTTGCGGCGAAACACCCTTCGGTATAGGTGTTAGTCTGGATACTTTCCATGATCTAGGAAAAACACCACTTTGCAAAGATAAGTTATAAATGTGAAGTAGAGGGCATTCTAAGGCAGAGATACAATCCTTAACCAAAAAAGAAGGCAAACCATCCGGGCCAGAAACCGTGGATGACTTGAGATGTTTTGCTGCGCGTCGTAATTCGTCAGGGGTTATGACATCGACCCTAACTCGAACATCATCACCATTGCATGCAGCGCTCTCCTCTGCCAATTCAGCATCCAGAATCGGCAACTCAGGGAGAAAGACAGAACCAAAAAACTTTGCAAAGTGGTTAACTACCTCCTGTTTTGTAAGCTGTGCAGCGAAGTTAGAGAACTGAGAGTCAAATTGGTTGTTTCTGCGCCTTTTGCGAACATAAGTCCAGAATGTTTTAGGGTCGCGCTTTATATTATTTTCCATTGCCTTTATATGAATAGAATAATCTCTACTAATTAATTTTTTTACGACCTGTCTGTAATATTTGAACAGCTCTTGATTAAATTCTAGTTTATTGCATTTATATTTTTTAAATTGAAATGTTTGAGAGTAATGTAATGTTTCAATTCGGAACTAAACCATTCAGGATATGTATGACCAGCTGGACGAGATTGATTGTTTGTTAAGAGACTTTATTCTTTGTTAAGCCAAAATAGTCTTTATTCGCCGTTAATAACTATCGTACATATCTTTATTGATTTATTCATCATTTCAATCAATTTAGCATTTTTAAATAAAATGCAAAGTCACATATAATAGTACATTATGATACGAGCGCGCTATGTCGGTTATTGCGTACGAGGCGATATTGTGCGCGAGCCGCAGGCGAGCGCGACATGCAAGCAGAGTAGGTAAGTACGTAATGACCAATGCGCGCGTGTATCATACGACATTTTCAACACACTTGTGAGGAAAATAAAAGATCTTGTGGTATTAATATTTTTCTAAAAATAGTTAAAGCTTTGTGTTGTAATTTCTTGATGGAACTCCATGGTATCTTGTTATTAATTATTAAAACACTAATTTCACTAGTTCCACTTGAATATTTATTATATTTAAATTATTGTGACCGGTTTCGATGACGATGATGTATCGAAACCGGTCGCAATAATTTAAATATAATAAAGATTCAAGTGGAACTAGTGAAATTAGTGTTTTAATAATTAAGAACAAGATAATATTTTTCTGAAAATGACT